>JAOPHQ010000896.1:30000-50000 GCA_030340625.1 Merluccius polli
AACGTCATTATCGTGGTCTGCACAAACTTGTCATCATGCGTGTATTCTGCTAACTGCACTGTCCATAACTATTTGATAGGGATGTCTAGCCGAGGCTACTTCCTTGTTCTTCGGTGATTCAGTGGGCTCGTTTCCACAGAGACCGCCTGCTCTGAACAACCAATCACCGTACAGACCGCTTCCAAACTCGTGCACGAGAATCGACGTAATCCATAGCAACGGCGCGTCACTCTTAGTTCACTCTTAGTGATTTATCCTTAGTATGAGTAGGTCTCAGCGGCTTTGTGAATAACTTTTAAGAAAAAACTCCTACGTAAAATGTTTTAGCGCGAGTTAGGAGCACTCCTAGCGGTAAGATAAAATGCTTTGTGAATACGGCCCCAGATGTGTAATGAATAATGTTGAACACTGAAGCATTGCCCTCAAGGACAATACCGGTCTGGGTGGTTAAACCATCATTACCATCTCTCCTGGCTTCACTTAAACACACCAATATCATTTCAAAAAGGACTTTGTTGCACTGACTCTGCCGAAGAGCATTTACCTCTTACAATAGCAATATTGCACTTTACCTGTCTTTTTGTGAAAGTATGTGGATGAAAAAAAAGGAATCGCCATACTTCTTCACACAACAATGTCTTATCACTAGGAGTGTGACAAAATATTGTGCTACGAAATATTGTGAAATAAAAACGTGACGATATGCAGCATGGAGCTTAAAAAATGCATCGCAAAATGAACATGACTCATTTACTTAACATTAATCTCTATAAACAGGTATCTGCATATGATTGCAGAATTTGTAGTCAAAGGGACAATATTTTGGTATCGGACGTGTTCTGGTTTCCGTTTGCAGTCCAAGTAGTATTGACCAATCACGTTTGAGCGGGCTTTGGTCGCATCCGGGTATACGGTCCGTGTGGAGAGCAAAAGCAGTGTAACGCATCGGCCAAAATGCAATCTGGGAACTCATCGGCTGTCGTCTGAGGACGTTTTAGCTTTTCGTGAGCTACTTGTGGAAAGGCTACTTGTGAAACAATTTGGTCGTAGACGTCGTCTGTAACTGTAGCAGGAAAATGTGCTACTTTCCTAATATTTAAAATACCTTTCTGTTTGTTTATTATAATATGTGTTGTGTAATAATATTGTAATTAATATTTTCCAATGTAACTTTTGGCTTTCTCAATGTTTTATGTAATAACGACACCTACTGTTCAAACCAGTAAGTTACGTTGAATAGACAACATACTGTGGTCATGTGATCAAGCTAACTAATTGGAGAGGAAATGCGTATATTGCCAGAACCTTCAAGAGCTAGAGACGGAGTAAAGTGTTTGGCCAATGAAGAGTATCAGTGCGACATTAAAAGATTGTAACGACTCCTAAATTTCTGGTCAGAAGGTGCACATGGTATGTGATTGTTCGTTATTCATTCTACCTTTGTGCAATTAATTTGTTTCTCAAGTTAATGTAAATACCAGTTTCAAGAGGGCATTGACGTTAGTTTAGTAGGTAGGCTATTAGCCAGCAGAAACTCATTTTGCACTGATAATATTGTGTTTATAAATGTAATTATTTTATTTCAGTTTTTCATGGTGTTTGCCGGTTGGAAAGAAGTACATTTACACTTGTCAAACATCGGTCGAAGCGTGGTCTGTCTGTCTGTACAAGAAGAAAACCTTCGGGAGCAGTTATATCATCTCTTAAAGCCAACTCCGTTGAAGCGTTTCAACTTGTTAGTGGGACTGTAAACAATGACGATGAAGAGGAAGTCTTGGCCCGGATATCAGCTGGCTACACCGGTCTGCCAGAAATATTGGCCATTGCCCCCAGTGGATAAATGTTTGTCAGACACTAGCCGATTGGGTTCCAAGGTTGACTTCACATAACCACATTTTCATCACATCATTTGTGCAGTAGACGGCGCCATCAACAGAGTGTCATGTCTTCGCCTTCCTCTGCCATGCTCTATCGTGAGTCACTGTTATTTTAACTATTGTTTCATACCTCAGCCATACTTTGTGGTAAACATTGTTGTGGCAGTTGCTCCCACCACACGCCACCTTAGTGGCTTTTGCTGGGGCCCTCCAACACAGGACACAGGTAGATGTTGAGAATGCATTTATTGTAGATGGCGAGATGCAATACGCCAAGCAGATGTACCATGCTGCCATGACAGTGGCTCTCTCCTGAGTGTGTGTTGATAGCTAGTTTATCCTGGGTGCCATGATTGCTCTGCACCACAGGTGTGCAGCCCCACCCAGCCAGAGTCCAATCAGTCTGACTCAGGCCAGGTGAGGCTGTAAACCAGTTATCAACCGCATACACTCCACAGTTGTCCTCCTAGTACATTTTTTCCCTCAGGAATAAACAAGTAATGTTTTAATATCGGGACTATATCGTATCGTCACACCAATATCGTGTATCGTATTGTGCGTTTAGTGTATTGTCACACCCCTAATTATCACAAAGACACAAGTGCTACTGCTATTGTTTACGTTTGTGGCGAGGCGTGCTCGCACTAAATGCTCTTCGTGCCAAAACACACCAAAGCTCAAGCGTAGCCTGTTTTTTTGGCCGTTTTTTTTTGGTGCATGGGATCTATTTATTCCGCCAGGCGTTTTTGACGCATTTTTGTTCAGCTGATCAATTGAAATGGGCTAGAAGAGTGCGTCTGCATGGGATTCAATATGCTTCCTCCGGTGTGAAGACAAGGACGCAAGAAATTTCAGCTTCCGTTTGCGCTCTATGCTTGAGCTTTGGTGTGTTTAGGCCTTGAGGCAAATTCGGCACAACAAAGTCATTTTTGACTAATTATATTTGGTAAAGGATGTTTTAGTGAAGCCAGCAGAGACTGTTAGCCAGACTGATACCTTTAATGTTGAATTGACCTACTCCAAATGTTTAAACTCCTTTCCGTTGTTTAAAGACAACTTACACCCTTTGTACCTTTGAACTTGGAACCAGGATCCTTGAAAAGTAAGACTGATACCTTTAATGTTGAATTGACCTACTCCAAATGTTTAAACTCCTTTCCGTTGTTTAAAGACACCTTACACCCTTTGTACCTTTGAACTTGGAACCAGGATCCTTGAAAAGTAAACCAAGCCCATAATAAGACTCTCCTAGCCTGACTGACACCTGTAACTGCTCCTCTACACACCTGCTCACAAACTGAAAAATACATGAATGCTTTTCTCTGGCTTCCTGAATGGTTGAACTTGGCCCGGAAGAAAAGACGACAGTAAAGATGAGTTCACCGGCTAACCGGCTGTCGGTTAGCCGGTGAATTCTGTGAGGAAGTGGTTTGTCGTTCGACAGCCTCCCATCTGTCACTCAACACAGTGTAAGCACAGAGGAGGTCAAAGGTCACGAGTCTCAGCGAAATCTGAGATTTATCAACTGGTTCCCGGGAGTGGTAAATACAAAGAATGTTCGTTGTTTATGGAATGAACACTCCTTGTGTTATATTTATTAGTGTATTAGTCACCCTTTTGTTTTTTTGCGTATTAGTAAGGATGTGTCCCATTAATTAATGACTGAATGAGATGAGGGAAACTTGAAAAGGAAGGAAATGAATGTAGTTGAACTTTAATACACAAAGCACAGAGCAGCTGTTTCTATCTAAACGTAGTGTAGGCTATAATTTTGCTTTGTCATGTTGCTTGCAGCTACTGAAATTGAACCCATGTTAGTCCTGAAGTTAGCAGTAAAAAAATGGCAAGCAAATGGAAGTGGTCGGGTCGTTAAACAAGCGACAGATAAAGTTTCACATTTAGGTTCACATAGGGTTCACGGCATGTCAACCTAAATGTGAAACTTTATCTGTCACGAGAACTTGACACAGGCAGGCACAACATGTAGGCTCGTTCTTTACTCCCACTTAACTCCCACCCAATGCTTACCTTCCCTCACTCACCACCTACGCAAGCTCAGCGGCAGAGATAACCCCTGTAACCACCATGTATGTCGTCTTATCTTGTCTTGTTTAGCTGCTATTGACACGTGTTTGTGTGTCTATGTTTGGATGTGCCTCTGTGTGATAGATGCATGACTATTTTTTTCTGTATGAATTGGGCAGATGATAGAAATGGGAAAAGGAGACATGTTTCCATAATGCTGAAGTCCACAAAATCAGGACTAAATTTAGCCGAGAAGACAATATGGATTTCACTCCCCTCCCCTCCCCTCTCCTCTCCTCACCTCTACTCTAATATTGTCTCTTCTCCTCCACTCCACTCCCCTCCCATCTCCTCCTCCTCACCTCTCTTCTACCCTCTCTCTCCTGTGTAAGGGAAACAGCTATCATCAAACACATCCGTATCAAGCAGTCGCTACAAACAAACGCAATTCGAACCTCATTATAGTGCCTTCTTTTCTAGATAAAATGTAGGACTGGTAGCGGCAGGGTCCTGAATAATTCACTGTGATAAAGGGAACGTTATCCTCCTCCATTGTACTGTAAGTCCACAAGAGGAGTAGTCTAGGCAGAATTTCTGAAAATGTGCTTATTTAAAGTGCTGGAGGCATTTTGTGATAATTTATATTGTACAACATTTCTAGGGGTATTAAGGGGTGCTGAATCCAAATCTGCTGTATATGAAGCTCAAAAATGTCCCACAATGCCTCAAAATTGAGAAATTCAAAATGGCCGCCATCGCCAGGCTGAAATCTGTTTTTCAGTATATTTTTTTGACTAAACAAGATGAAAACATGAAATAAATGTGCTTTTGTAAGTTTTCCTACATGGGCAATTCAATGCCATATTCAGATTTGAGATGTAATGTGAAGAAACTGCTTAGACATTGCAAATACAGGTGTTCTTAACTATGAATAATTGCTCTTTCTCTAAGTTATTATTATTATTACTATTATTGTTGATATTATCACGCTGTGTTTACTTACTTTGCATTTTGTTTTGAGGACAAATGTACAAACAAATATAAAAAGTTACAAACTTTAATTAAATATTCACAGGTTTTCACAAATGGGAAATTTAACATCCTGTCAATAATCAGCTTGAAAATCACACAAGTAGAGAAAAACGTCATCATTAGTGCTAAAGAAGTTGTCAATCAAATAAGATCAAAAAGCAGGAAGATCCATGGATCATGGTGATATTCACTGAACTATATCCCAGTAGAAGTTACAATGACAGCTTATTCGCAGTCCTCTTCAATATTTTGGCAAGTGTTGTCAGGTTTCCTTCAGTTGCATGCATCTATACATTCCATGCGACTCTTTCTGAATAGAAAAGGTTAAATGGAATAGAATAGAAAGATCACAACCAGTACAAGTACAGGTAAATTAGAATACTCTACTAGTCTATCATATTTGTTAATTCTTGTACACAATGATCAACATCGGCTAATTCCCTATACACATACCTGCAGCTGCATCGTTGGCTGAGGCATCCCTTGGTACACCCACATGAAGTGAACTCCCTGCAGGCTTTAGGCATAGGTGGCAGAGACATTAGCCGTGGCACTAAATTACCTTCCTTGTGCATCCATCCCATTTCATCCACTGGAGGAAGATCAGGATGTGGCAGGTGAGCTTGGTTCCATAATGTCGCTTGATAGTGTGAATGCATAATATGGAACTTCACTGCATCTGAGGTTGGAGGCAGAGTCTCTTGTGGACGACCTCTGCAAAACAACTTCACTCTTGCTTTGCCGCATGTATCAACCTCGGGCACACCATACATCTTACAGATGAATTTCTCTGTTGATTTCAAAACTTCTTCTGTGAGAGGGCCCTTCCCAAGTCCAGTAAGATCAGTGTGATGTTGCTCGAACACCTGCCAGGCACTTTTTTTTCCGTGACCACTGAACTGAGAGACACTATCACAGCCAGTGATGGCATGGAAGGCAAGGAGTGTGTCCACTTGATCATCAGTGAGTAACTTGCGAATGTCATGAACTGGAAAATACTTTGGATCCTATGGACACAATAGTCGTGTCAGCACGTGACACAGATGTGCTTCTTCTACTTCTAGCTCATCATGACAGAATTGGGTGTACCCATCTCTATATGAAAGCCGGGACATCAAAGGATCCAAAGTATTTTCCAGTTCATGACATTCACAAGTTACTCACTGATGATCAAGTGGACACACTCCTTGCCTTCCATGCCATCACTGGCTGTGATAGTGTCTCTCAGTTCAGTGGTCACGGAAAGAAAAGTGCCTGGCAGGTGTTCGAGCAACATCACACTGATCTTACTGGACTTGGGAAGGGCCCTCTCACAGAAGAAGTTTTGAAATCAACAGAGAAATTCATCTGTAAGATGTATGGTGTGCCCGAGGTTGATACATGCGACAAAGCAAGAGTGAAGTTGTTTTGCAGAGGTCGTCCACAAGACACTCTGCCTCCAACCTCAGATGCAGTGAAGTTCCATATTATGCGTTCACACTATCAAGCGACAATATGGAACCAAGCTCACCTGCCACGTCCTGATCTTCCTACAGTGGATGAAATGGGATGGATGCACAAGGAAGGTAATTTAGTGCCACGGCTAATGTCTCTGCCACCTATGCCTAAAGCCTGCAGGGAGTTCACTTCATGTGGGTGTACCAAGGGATGCCTCAGCCAACGATGCAGCTGCAGGTATGTGTATAGGGAATTAGCCGATGTTGATCATTGTGTACAAGAATTAACAAATATGACAGACTAGTAGAGTATTCTAATTTACCTGTACTTGTACTGGTTGTGATCTTTCTATTCTATTCCATTTAACCTTTTCTATTCAGAAAGAGTCACATGGAATGTATAGATGCATGCAACTGAAGGAAACCTGACAACACTTGCCAAAATATTGAAGAGGACTGCGAATAAGCTGTCATTGTAACTTCTACTGGGATATAGTTCAGTGAATATCACCATGATCCATGGATCTTCCTGCTTTTTGATCTTATTTGATTGACAACTTCTTTAGCACTAATAAGTAAACACAGCGTGATAATATCAACAATAATAGTAATAATAATAATAACTTAGAGAAAGAGCAATTATTCATAGTTAAAAACGCCTGTATTTGCAATGTCTAAGCAGTTTCTTCACATTACATCTCAAATCTGAATATGGCATTGAATTGCCCATGTAGGAAAACTTACAAAAGCACATTTATTTCATGTTTTCATCTTGTTTAGTCAAAAAAATATACTGAAAAACAGATTTCAGCCTGGCGATGGCGGCCATTTTGAATTTCTCAATTTTGAGGCATTGTGGGACATTTTTGAGCTTCATATACAGCAGATTTGGATTCAGCACCCCTTAATACCCCTAGAAATGTTGTACAATATAAATTATCACAAAATGCCTTCGGGGTTCTGATTTTGTGAAAATTGACCCTGTCTAGAGATGGAAAAATACAAAGCGTTGAACTCCAACCTGTAACTGGAAGGAATTCAGTTTGTCTGGCTGGCGGTGCGGGGTGTGTGTGTGTGGGGCGGGGCGGTGCGGGTGTGTGTGTGTGGGGCGGGGGGGGGGCCTTATCCGCGGCACAAGCCTCTCTGGGGGGGCTATCGCTTTTACGTTGATCCCATTAACACTGGATGAATTATTAATCTGCCAGATTATGCAGCTCTACATCCACACCTCCAGGAGAAGATGAGAGAGAGTGTGTGTGTGTGGGAAGGGTGGCAGGTGATAGTGTGTGTGTGTGTGTGTGTGTGTGTGTGTGTGTGTGTGTGTGTGTGTGTGTGTGTGTGTGTGTGTGTGTGGAAAGGCTTCCAGGCATTATTTTACTCTGCAGACTCACGCACACACACACACACACACACACACACACACACACACACACAGAATGAACGTCTACAATATTAAAGACATGATGTACTGCTTACTGTACTGTCCTGTACAGTGCACACTACACACACACACACCGGAGAACAAACGGGAGCAGCTTTACGCTAGCTAAGCTCTTTATTATCAGTGTGGTCTCAGTGAAACAGGGCCAAGTGTAATGAATCATCTACACACCAGACCATATGTCACCGCTGCCCCCGCTGCTCCAGAGAGCTCTCTCACTACTGCTCTTCTACCTGTACGCTACTGCAGTGTTTTCAACCTGTGGTACCCCTACCACTGGTGGTACATGAGGGTACTGCAGGTGGTATGTGGGATTTTATTCTTGATAGACACATTTTCAAGAATAGAAAAAATTATATAGATAATTGAAAATAAATATTATAAATATAGTATTATATTATATATAAACAGTGTCGCTTTGTGCATTCCATCATGTTTTCCATTGTAATGTTTTCCATTGATGTTTTGTGTTAATTTCTGTTTGCTAAATAAACACACTGGGAGCATAAGCAGGGTTGCTGACTTTTTCTTTCCACTGGTTCCCACTGGCCAAGGCCTTTTTGCAGTAATAATTGTGTATAAAAGGGGCGCTGGCACGCTTTGCTCAGCCACTGCATGTGTATTTATCTATTGTTTACAGTTTGCATGTGAGGTGGTCTGCGAAATGTCTTCTTGACAATTTAGTGGTAGCCTACACCTAAAGTCAAAGGTAGGGACCACTGTCTGAGTGCACTACCTGTACTTGCACTAACCTGAACACACATGCACTACCTGTACACATGTGCACTATACCTTTACACACGTGCACTATCTGTATATATAGTGGAGTGGCTAAGTGATATAATCGTTCAGTTTATGATACAAGCGTGAAAATTGGCATGAGCAGTCTCCATGGGTCACTTGACAAGAAAATTGTCAGAGCCATTTGAAATTTCAAGATGGCGGCCATTTTTCAAGATGGCCACCACCTTAGTGGACCAGTTAGGCCTAAGAAATCATTTAGTTGGTGATACAAGCATGACAATTGCCATGAGCTGTCTCAAAGGGTCATTTGACAAGAAACCGCCCACAGCAACTTAAAATTTCAAGATGATGGCAATTTTTCAGGATTACTGCCGCCCACCATGTGGATCTTTAAATTATACATTTTCTCATAGAAATGTATTGGGTGAGAGGTTGTTTGACTGTGTTTTATCTGACTCCTCGCCCATGACCTGTCCAGTTTGGTAAATCCTGTCAGGAGTTGCCTCCCACCGGCATAGCTCTCAGGGTTCACTGAGGTACACAAGCTCACTTACCACAACAAGGTAACAGTCACAAGGGAGGTTTTTTTTATGTACTTTGTTTTTTTTAACTAACAGCCATTAAACATGTCAAATAAATACAAAGAGGTGGGGAAACAAAAAATAAGATTAATACATTAGCACAGTTGTGGTGCTGAACGGACAGTGCACCAAACAAAAAATTGAGCAATGACTAATACTGAATGTCAATAAGAACAGATCCAGAGGCAACAGCGGCTCTGGCTGTCACAGCCACGGAACCATGACAAACAGAAAGTATCTCAAACAATACTAAGGAACTAAACTGAAAATGTGCTTCACTGTTAGATATACGCAGTGGAAGCTGAGTCATAGGCCTACACCGGAAAACATAGAGGACAACGGGTTATAACACTGGCAAAAGAAACATGCAAAGTATCTGAAGCACTTACACCTTCCAGTACATGCCTTGTTGCACCCACATTTGGTAAACTCCCAACAATTCTCCGCAATAGGTGGAAGTGGAGTCCAGAATACTTTCCACTCTTCGTCCTGTTCAACCCATCCCCAGTCGGATGGGCTTGACATTTGTGGATGTCGCTTCAATGCCTGTCCCCACACGTATCCAGCCTCATAAGAAGCACGTTTGGCATGCTCTTTGAGTGCTGCTTGAGTTGGTGGGATCAAGTCATATTGTCTTTGCTTTCTGGCAAAGAGATCAAGCTGGCCTCGTTCACAGTGGTGACATCGCTGGACCTGTCATACATTAGCACAACAAATCTCTCCAAAGCTTGCAGGTCACTATCGTCCACTGCAGAGGGACATTTGCTGAGTCTTGCATATGTGTTTGTGTCACAATCACTGGTGCTGGCAAAGGAGAACCCAAAAGCACGACAACGAGGCAGGCGAGTTGCAAGGGAAAATCAGTTTACTAAGTCCAAAAAACAGGCAGAGTCAAAACCAGGAGATCAAAATAGGCAAACAAATCCAACAAGGGGCAGGCAGGTATCCGTAGTCCAATAGAGGCAAAACAAGGTCAGAACAAGAAGGCAAAACTGGAAATGCTGGAGAGCTTGGCAAAGAACAACACAAGACAATCTGGCAAAGAACTGAGGGAAATGGACCGGTACATATACTGAGGGGCTGATTAGCTGATGAGGAGCAGGTGAGTATGGGGGTGGGGCAGGCCAGGTGAATGAATTCAGCAGGTAATGCAGAGCAGGGGGGAGTGGCAGAATCTGAAATGACATGAGAGTTAGTGAAGTGACTTGGAACAAAAAATAAAAATAAAACCAAACTAAGAGTTAGTGTAACTACGTTACAGTTTGAGACTTCATTACACACGTCCCATGTTTTCCAGGCAGACTTCTTTGATTTGCCATGGAAGGGTGACACAATGTCACAACCACTCAAGGCATGGAAGAAGAGGATACCATGTGTTTTCTCTGGTCCTATGGCTGAAACCACCTAATGTATAGGGATCTATCTTGTCTTCTCTCCTTTGCCAAAAGTCACCCACATTTTCTCATGACACACATAAGTTTACACATAAGTTTACAGCTTGAATGATATTTTTCTCTGTTTCTTGTCAATGTGCTTTTTATGCCATCACCTTCATCTAGTCGGGTTGGACTAAGTAAGATAGGCAGAGCATTGATCTTATGAAATAATGCAACATTTCTTGCAATGGTATCATAACCAGTATGATTGTGCTCTCTGTTGAATAAACTTGGCTGAATGAGTTTTTCCTTTGTGTCCTGCTGACAAATGAAACATCTGTCCCAGTTAGTTTTCTCAACTGTTATGATGGCTTCTGCCATGTCTGCAGCAAATGTATAGGCAGAGGCCGAGGGTTTATCCTTTTACCACCTTTGACCAAGCACTTTGATGTATGGGATACAACTAAGTTCATGCCTTAACCCTACACTTATTCCAATCATTCATCCAATGCCATTTATATCCTGTGCGATCTGTACACCATCCGGTTAACTAAAACTCCATTAACCTTGGGTCGGCTCTCCCGCGCTGGCACAACTGTTGTTCTTTAGCATAATCTAAAACATATAAAATAAAATGACACCAAATCGTCCTTAATGAAAAATCCCAATACATTTCTATCGGAAAATTGATCTTTTGAGGATCCATCTTGAAAATAGAAATTTCAAGTGGCTGGGAGTGTTTTCTTGTCAAGCAACCCTTAGAGACTGCTCATACCAATTTGCATGCTTGTCACTAACTAAACAATTATATCGCTTAACTGCTCCATTTAGGTGGTGGCAATCTTGAAAAAATGGCCACCATCTTGAAATTTCAAGTGGCTGTGGGCGGTTTCTTGTCAAATAAACCTTTGAGATGGCTCATGGCAATTTTCATGCTTGTATCACCAACTAAATTATTTCTTAAGCCAAACTGCTCCACTAAGGTGGTGGCCATCTTGAAAAATGACCGCCATCTTGAAATTTCAAGTAGCCTGTGGGTGTCTTATTGTCAAGTGACCCACAGAGACTGTTCATGTCAATTTGTATGCTTGTATCACCAAATAAACCATTATATCACTGAATTGCTCCACTAAGGTGTCGGCCACTGGCGTAACTATCGACGGTGCAACCGGTGCATTGCACCGGGGCCCAGACGCCGGGGGGGGGGGGCATGAAGGAAGAAAAAAAAAAAAAAATCTGTCCCCCCCCCCCCCCCCCCATCAACAATCGCGCAGCACCCCCCCCCCCCAGCAAGATTGCAGTCACGCAGTGGTCCCTCTCTCTCTTTGTGGCTTGCGTGACACATCACACACATACACACACACACACACACACACACACGCGCACACACACACACACACACACACACACACACACACACACACACACACACACACACACACACACATACACACATACACATTGGACGTCATTGGATCAGTCATTCACATACTGATAGTGGGCTGTGTGGATAAAATGCGAAGAGAGATGTTAGCATACTCGCTAATTCTAGCTTAGTCAGAGGGAGGATAGCAATGGGTCACTGAAGTACTGGCTTGTGTGGTCGCTCACTTATCTCAATACAGGCTGTTTTTGCTTCTTCTTTTTTTTACTCCCATGTGTCATCCTCTTGCTCATTGGAAAACAAACCAACAAGGTTTAGGTTTGCGTTGGGTTTACAGATCAATTGTAGCAAAATAATAATCAGAACTAGTTTTGATTTTTTGCTATATTTATATCAAGTGAATCCAAAAACAAACATGTACTTAAACTATTTTTACTAATATACAATATACAAGATATTTCTTGATAGTTTTATTGGAAAGATTTACTAAAATACTTTAGTATTGAGATTTGCTTAATTTAGGTGGTATTCAGATTCAATTCATTTCATGAAGGTGGTATTATTTTACAATTGTTCAAACCAATGAAAAAAACAATGAAACACGTTTGAAGTACCCCTTGGGGTACACATACCCCCATTTGAGAAACACTGCTCTAGAAAACGGTGTTAGAAACATTGGTAACACTTTATAATAACTAAATGCTTTGGAGCATTTAGAACGTATTAGTTAAAGGGGTTTTAGACAACTTTTCCCACCCTAGTGTTTCAAAGTGGTATTATTTTTGCGCCGCTGTCGCGAAGACAAACCGGATAGTGAACACAAACAACACAAGATGCGCATCTGTTTGGAAATCTCAGCAAAAGAACGGATCAACACTTTGGAAATAAGAAAGAAAGAAGCATGTTCACTGAGGAGGTTAAGTGAAATTGGCATCATTTTATATTGAATTTGGGAACAGGCAAAAGCTATCGTAATGGTGTGCATTGCATAGTAATACCATAGTTTGAGTATTGCTTCGCACAAACAAGTATTGGCAGCAGGGGTTGGCGTCAGGGTGGAGGGGTTGTAGAAGAAAACATTAGGAGGAAAACTGTGAGTTTATTCATTAATTTAGTTAGAAAGCAGATACAAATTCTTTAGTATGTGTTGAGAAAGCGTACACAGCATGAGACGCTTGCTGCGTACACAGCATTGAGATGCTTCTCAAGACAGCAAAAGACAGGACAGTCTGGAAATAATCTGGTCGTAAACTTTGTCTCTCAACTCAAATGAAGAGGGTCTGAAAAGTCACTAAATCTAGCGAAAAAGTTGCCAAGTTGGAAACACTGCCGCTGGCTACACCATAACCTGCCAGATGCTAGATCATTGTCAGACAGATAGCCGATGGGTTCTGAGATTAGTTACAAATATCTTTAGCCAGAAACTATTTTATGAAACTACCCAGTAATGGGTGTTTTTTGTACCTGTCCAATAAACATTGTATTTTCTGTACCACCTTGTGTTGTGTCTGTTTCCTCTTGAGGATGTGAGGTTCTGTAATGGTAGCTTCTTCACCCTTTATGGATAAGTTATAAATGTTTAATAAGGCATAGATAGTTCTCACTTTAGATTAGGTCAAGCAAAAGTCTTAGTAAATGCTTTATAACTAGCTTTAGTAAGCATTAGTTGCATCATTAGTAAGTGTTTATAAAATAGTTGTTAACACATCCGTTAAGCATTTATTAACTATTGCTACTACTACTAATGCTTTCTAAATGCTTCTTTACCACTGGTTTGTAACTACTAAAATACTTCATTTAGGTATGGTAAACAAGTCGTCTATAAAGTATGACAATGCAGATATCAAACACCTTAAAAATGACCCTAGTAATACAAAATAAATTATTTCTATACAGTATATATAAATGCTTAACATAGTGTTTATTACTAGGTTAGGAATGATTTAATAATGTATTATTCATGTTTTACTAACGATGAATTAACTCTTATAAATCCTACTTATCAGAATCAAATAATTTTTTAACATTGTTTATCAATGCTTAACATAGTGTTAGTAGGTTAGTAATGATTTGATAATGTATTGTGGATGTATTACTAATGATGAATTCACTATTATCTAATACGTTGTAAATCCTCCAAAGCGTTTAGTTATTATAAAGTGTCACTGAAACATTTTCTCAAGGGAATTCAGTCAATGGCAGCTCATCCCAATACATAATTAAAGTATGATATCAGACTAAATCTAGTTTTTGGAATGAAACTTAAACCATATATTGTTGACATCATTATTTTACCTCATACAGAACAATATAATATTCTAATGCATTACCACTTCAAGAGAATTGTTGCTATATCCAGTTTAACCCTTAACACAAGTACCAGTTTAAGTATGAAAAAAACCCACATTATTTTCAGCAGTACCTTCATTGTCCATCAAATATCCAGTCATTCTTCTATTTAGATTGTGTAGGGTTTAATTATTATTATTAGGCCGATAATGTATTATTGTTCTCCTGTTGTAAGGGAACAGTAAAGTGTGCCACATAAGACATCTAACCCGTTTACGACAGACCAACTAACCACTATTTTGTGTTATTTTCATGCAAAACACCACTCACTCCCCAAAAGTCAAACAGTTCACACTCATTAAGATAGATGCAAGTATGTGTGCCTAAACAAGAAACTTCTTCTGTATGTAAAACATGCTTATATTATGGATACCTGCAGTGTCGGCGCTATAACAAATATCCAGGGGGTGCAAGAGGCTTTAGCGGGGGGGGGGCACTAAATTACTGGCAAGTGGGGGTGGCAACATACTTGTGCATCGTGAAAGTGAAGGACCCTCATTTAGCAACCGCCACGGGAGATGTGTGACTGAATGTGACAAAATGGAAATAGACGATTCAATTGTTGAATGATGAATGATAAAATAAATAAAGAAAATACATTTATCACATAGTGAAATATAAGTTCTTGTGACAGAAGTATAATCAAAGTAGATGACACTTCTTGGACACTTATTTTTGTGGTGCTCTCTTCTAAAACTACTAATGTTGCATGGGAGCGAGTGTGGTTTGCGGTAAATTGAGTGTCCCTCTCCCCCACACAGTAGCCTATCAGAGGTCCCTCTCCCCACACAGTAGCCTATCAGAGGTCCCTCTCCCCACACAGTAGCCTATCAGAGGTCCCTCTCCCCACACAGTAGCCTATCAGAGGTCCCTCTCCCCACACAGTAGCCTATCAGATGTCCCTCTCCCCCACACAGTAGCCTATCAGAGGTCCCTCTCCCCACACAGTAGCCTATCAGAGGTCCCTCTCCCCACACAGTAGCCTATCAGAGGTCCCTCTCCCCCACACAGTAGCCTATCAGAGGTCCCTCTCCCCACACAGTAGCCTATCAGAGGTCCCTCTCCCCCACACAGTAGCCTGAGGTTCAAAGTATTTTGATACTTTGAACATTGAAAAGTGTTTGCTTATTAGCGCGACACTGGCCGAACTGGTGGGGCTGAGGCTAACAGCCCCCACCACATCCTCTAACAACACTAGATCAACCCCCACCACATCCTCTAACAACACTAGATCAGCCCCCACCACGTCCTCTAATAACACTAGATCAGTCCCCACCACATCCTCTAACAACACTAGATCAACCCCCACCACATCCTCTAACAACACTAGATCAACCCCCACCACATCCTCTAACAACTCTAGATCAGCCCCCACCACATCCTCTAACAACGCTAGACCAGCCATTTAACACACGCACCACAGCTGCTGTAATTTTATAGAATCTGAACTTACTTCAGGGAGTAATATGCAGCATAGTCGAATTATTAATTAATTAATTAATCAATCTTACTTGATACTGTGATACAATTATTGTATAGACGGACTTTAGGCGTAGGACTACATCGATTGTCTCATAAAAAATCACGTTACTTTCCGGGGGGAAATTGTATAAGTTGGTCAAAAGCATTAACAGCTCATGTTTGCAACTTCTTTCTGGTAATTTTCCTATTCACTCTACCGCTTGCTACATTTTCTCCAAAAGTATGACAACGTTGTGTCGAAAAACTGCGTATGCATGGTTTACACACAGATGTATTCGAAAACGAATAAATGAGGCCTGGAGAACATTTTCACAAATCACAAAAATAATGCTTTCTCGTCACTTTCCTAATAATCTGACTAAAAACAGAATGAGAAATCACTTAGGTGTAAATAAATGCAAGGACACGGAAGGAAACGTTTTACATTAACCGAAAACGTCAGGTGAGGGGGCACATGAAAGATGGGGCCCTGGTGCCCCCTCGTGGAGCCGACTCTGGACACCTGTGTGTACATACCTTCATTTAGGTGGCAAAGACAAATGGAGTCATCAGCAATTCTTGATCTGAGATCAATCAATCATCGGCAGGGGGGGGGGGGAATATTGCCAGGCCTTTTTTGTTCACGCACAAACATCCACACACCAACAACACTCCTTTGCTACTTAGTGAGATCATTTCATTTCACAATCTGCTCAGTGTTACATCTCTCATGGAGATATCCATCTCTGAAACACTACACACACACACACACACACACACAAACGCACACGCGCACACACACACACACACACACACATACACACACACAGTGATCTGATATAACATGTATTAGAGCTAGATTAGGATTAAGGCTATATGGGAGAGGCGTAAGATAATGATAATGACAGGATGGTTCACGATGTAGACAATAACAGAGCTCAGGGAAGAGAGAGACAGGAGACAGAACACATATTATCAACTTAATGATAACAGGGAGAGAGAGAGAAAGAGAGAGAGAGAGAGAGAGAGTGTGTTCTCATGGGGATGACGAAGATACCGAGATTAAAAACAGTGATTAATCACAATTAGGATTAGTCAGTTGTGGGTCGGACGTCATCTCTCCCTCCCGCCACTTCTGTGGTCGATCACGTCTCCAACCACCAGCTGTTCACTGAGATCTGGCCCTCCGATCGATTAAGAAGGTGTAGCTGTCGAGAGAACATTGCTGATTCATTCATAATCACTCGTCGACAAAAGATTTTGCATGTGTATTACTCATGTAATATGTCACCTTTCAAATTGGAAATGCAATGTGCTTATTTTACTGGATGTGTAGTCATATCAAATACTGAGGGCCCTATCTTGCCGGTCTTAAACGCAAGTATCAAACGCAAAGCGCAAGTAGCTTTGTGGGCGGATCTTGGGCGCTGTTGCTATTATGCTGGCGGGATAAATGACTCTTGCGCCCAGCGCAAATCTAAAATGGGTTGGTCTGAAGTAGCTACATTAGTCACAGGTGTGGTTTGGGCGTAACGTGCAATAAACCGATCAGAGCGTCGTCTCACATTCCCTTTAAAAGCAGGCGCGCTTGTTCCACGGCGAGCACATCGCCACTACTGGACCCAGACGTGTCCAGTCCCGCCGTAGCGCGCGCATGCCTATCAGAGGGAAAAATAATTAGTTCTTCTGTTTAAATCTTTTCAGCTTTTCATTTTCCGTTGACAAAATGTAAATAAAGAAATGTCACAAAGACATACTTTCCAATGTTTTGGCCTCACTCTCACTGAATCACGAGGTTATGAATGCAGGGTGATATATTTGCAATGTAGTCTAACATTAGACCAAGTGCCGGTACGCAAGAAAAAGTGCCGGTACGCCAAAGGGTAAAATGTAGAAGTGCCGGTACTGCGTACTGGTGACGTACCGGCCCACTTCGAGCACTGCTTACCTCACTATAGATGATGCAGCTCTTCTGTCAAATAAGCTCTCCTCTCCCGTGCTGCTGCTGGGGTATTTGGGTTAAATGGCATCGGCACATGCAGTTCAACATCACGTCTCCTGAAGTCCTGTAATTTCCTGCATAAGAATGCTGCGACTTTTTGAGGACTGAACTGTAAAGTGCCTCCTGATTTATCCAAACACCTGAAGCGCATTTTCAGTATGCCGAATGTTCTTTCAATTACACCGTGTGTTTCTGTGTGTTTTCGATTATAAAACATTTCACGCGCTGTTGCTGGCATAATAAAAGGTGTCATCCTGGTGTCCTTATATACCTATGTGTCTTGCGACTATTGGTCAAACAGGTTAATTTGATCCGTCATTAATATTAGCCTGAATATTTTGGGTAACTGTGTACGCTAGATTTATGCCTATTTTTTCACATATGTGGTAATATTTTTGCTTGTATGTATGGTTTGCAAAAATGGGAACTGCTTCCTTGTAGATGAGAGAAGCAAAGTGTATGCACGTTGTACACACGCTACATTATGGCCAAGCATGCGCCCTTAAAATAGCATCTGAATAAGCGCCACTGACTTTAGACTAGGTTTTTCCTGGTTTGTGGCGCAATTGTTTTCTGAAACTGCAAAATAGCACCAGGGAACGTTTGCGCCGGGACACGCCTCCTGTTTTCGCTGAACCGCCCCCGGACCGCAAGTTCATTCCCTAAGTTAAGGACTTGCACCGGTTGAGGGAAAATTCCAATGTGCGTCGGGTGCAAAATAGGAATTGTACAAGCGCCAGTGTACAAAGTCAATTGCGCTGAGTGCAAGATAGGGCCCTATGTGTGTACTTTTTAGTTACCAAAACCTGGTATCACCAGCAGTGACTATTGGGAAGTGGGTTAGCAATACATAACAGTTGAGAGGAATAATCAGGCAGTTAAACTGACTCTTGGTTAGACAATGTGAGGCATTTCAAGAGGGGGAAGTGGTCTTGTTTCGAAACATCCACAATGTTATCTATTGCTAAACATACGCACGTAAAACATCAATGTTGTACTGAAGTTAGGTGGCCGTGGTTTGTGTCTGTACTTTACTGAGATTGTGAATGAGATTGCAAATGAGGTTATGACCAATAGCCTATGAAACTACTGAGTTGTGTATGTTATACACACACTGTTTAATGACATCTAATTAACGATGAGATATGTGTGCATAACATAAGATGAGTACATTCTGATTACTCACTGTAACTAAATGTCTCTCTCTCTCTCCCTCTCTCTCTCTCTCTCTCTCTCTCTCTCTCTCTCTCTCTCTCTCTCTGTGTCAGTGTGCTGTTTTGTGGTTCACAAACGCTGCCATGAGTTCGTCACCTTCTCCTGCCCAGGAGCCGACAAGGGGCCAGACACAGACGTAAGTCCTCTTAACTCTCACCCACTCTTCTTTTCTCTTCATCTTTTCTGGGAACCAGGCCATGTATGTCCAAACATGTACACTCATGTGATACATCAAAACATATAGATAGATAGATAGATAGATAGATAGAGAGAGAGAGAGAGAGAGAGAGAGAGAGAGAGAGAGAGAGAGAGAGAGAGATGAAAATGAAAACACTTAAACTCATATACGCTTTATACATCAACAAATATACTTACATGAAAACAGACTAAAACTTAAACACATTTGTGTTTATATTGTGGTTTTAGTCTGTTTTTTCCTACTCATACAATACATGTTGGTGTCATGAAACCACTGCCTTGTATAGGCTATTGATACTTTTTGTGTACACACAACACACACCCACACAGTGGTGATTACTGTGATTCCTGTGTACAAACACAAAAAGTATCAAAATACACAATTACACTAATTCAATTGAAAGAGCTGCTAACACGTTTCCAAGCCAATTTTCTCACACACACACACACACACACACACACACATATTTTTGGATATGCAATCAAGTATTGGTTTTCGTGTCTCAGTCTTCTACACCAGTTAGTGTGCAAGACTCGATATTGTACAATCTTTTCACAGAGGTATCGAGCGTCTACTGAAGCTCTTGCTTACAAGCCTCCTTGCTCTATAAAGAGACAAACAAACAAACAAACAAACAAACAGGCTAGCAGGGATCCATGTGAAGTAACTTACAACTTACAAGTTGTACTTTATTAATCCCAGACATGAAATAAGAATTACCACAAACCTTGTTATTATTACACTTTTCAAATTTGTTTTTGTTTTTCAAACAAAAAAATACAAATACAATTCAGTCGCCGTATTCACCTGGCAGCCATCTTGGTTCTAAACGCTCTAGCGTTTAAAACCAAGATGACCACCAGGTGAAAAAGGCCCAT
>JAOPHQ010000896.1:55000-153874 GCA_030340625.1 Merluccius polli
TAGGTAGACAGGGACATAGGGAGCCCCTAGATCTACCTCTCTAGGTAGACAGGGACAGAGGGAGCCCCTAGATACCTCTCTAGGTAGAAGGTTGTAAGTTCTAGTTCTGAGGGCAAGAGCGGAGTTACAGCTTGTTGAGACTAGGGCTGCAGCCATTAGTCGATCAGTCGATTGTACATCAGAATGCATCATGGGATTTTTTGTTGGATACACATATTGAGAAGACTCAGGAGCATTGTAGTAACCTAGACTAATGAAAACGTTGTTTTGCCACATCTCGCATGAGAAATGCTGTGGCAGTTTCAAACACAACGATGTCTCCCCATAATGACAAATCATTTCACGACTAATTACTAAACTGTGCGTCCAAAATGGAGGCGGCCATTGCGATGTGCCATTGCAATGTAAGCCCTGCATGGACTGTCCGCTAGAGGTGGCGAATCTTCACTGGCCTCACGATTCAATTTGACGATTCACCTGTCAACGATTCTCGATGCATCTCGATACATCTCAATGTATCGCAGTGGCACATGGCTTCATTTCCACCAATAATACAAGCAGTCCGAGAAATCTGACCAAATGTCATAGGGAAATGTCTTGCGGTCCAATCGAGGTTCAAGCTAGGTGTTTAAGTTGCGTTTTAGTGATTTCATTTAAAAATGCTGCAGCACTAACAAAACATGACAGACTAACAAAACATTGATGTCCATTGATGTCCAAGACTGACATGGCTAATAAGCTGGCCACACACTGCACCAACGGCGTATAACGGCGACTCTAAATACTGTTTCAAAGTGTTTTGGTGATACTGCGTTTTTTAAATCTGTGGATTTTATATAAAATCGTCGTTTTTTATTCCCGGCCTGCCCTGTTGCCACTTTTGTCTTGAGAGTCTCGAGACATGGCTATACTTGGTCTGTCTGGCAGACGCCGTTTCAGCTTCTGTTTATAGGCTGGGCAAATGAAATAAAAGGTTGCAGTCAGGTTAAACACAGGATGTTGAAGCGCCTTTGTTTATACAACGTGACTGTGACTCCTAGTAGTCCTGGGGCTGATTCTCTAAATTTGGGTTGTACTCCACTTGGAGTCAATCATAAGTTTGATGATATTTTCTGTTTATTTGGTCCCTGAGCTTCATATTTCAAGACATTACCCCTCACAAAAAGTGTCCAAAAGACCCTAACTGAGCCATTAAAAAAAACACCCTTCCGCGCCATTTCGCGTATTGCCCATTTTCATTTTATTTTTTGGTAATCTTGTCTAAACACTTTAAAGTTATATTTTAATCTGTTATTATATTGCCCAAACCCCCAAAATGCAAAAAAGAGTCGAAAAAGAGAGACCACAGGTACGCAATCATAACAACAATGGCCGAAAACGCTTTATTTTGGCCGTCCAGACAGCTGCATTGTTAGGAAACAGGTGAATATTGTTCACTCATAATCAGATTCATCATCTGACAGCAGAATGTCTGTGCTTTCTGATTCATCCTTTGAATTCTCACACATGTTGAGTTTGCACTTGCATGCCCCTGTACAGTTGAGGTTGTTGCGCCGGCAGGAACACCTGCGGTCTGCACACTTCTTCTGGCACTTGCATGAGATGCACTCCAGAATGGACTGGGGTGCAGGTGAGACATCCAGCCACTTGATGCTGATCACTGACCCACTGACCTCCCACCCATGGTCATGGGGAGGGGGAACATCCGGGGTTCCATCCAAGCATCGCTTCCAAATGGCAGCCTGGTAGTTCGCACGGTGCAGGTGCATCTTCGCGGCGCTCTGGCAAGGTGGGAGTCGAACTGGGTCTGTGGTATGCGTCCGGAACATTGCATGGCGTAAGTCATTGACACAATCCATGTCTTTCCTTCCATAGAAGGAGCATATGGCTGCCTCCCCTGCAGTAAGCTGGTCACCAGCCATCTCAAAGGACTGCCCGAGCCCCTGCATGGCACCCCTGAACTTGGCGTCTTCTTTCATGAGTTTGAACCCAGAAGCTTTCCCTCTACCAGCAAACGCACTGGTTGAGTCGCAACCACTGAAGGCATGGTAACCGGGAAGGGCTTCACACACATCTCTGCCGAGCTCTCTGCCAACAGCAGTCAGGTCAAGGTAACGGGTACGTTGCTTGGTGCCTGTCCGGAAGATCAGCTGTGTCTGGATCTGATGGCTCACTGCTACTGCTATTATAGCCACATCTGTATCCGGTGATTTGATCACGACACCCGCAGCACCATGCTCAGATGCATGTGCCGCATGGAAGAGGAGTCTGGTATCTGCCTCTTCGTGTGTGCACCTCAGCTCAGGTATTTCATCTTTCATGATGGAGGTTGTGTCTCTGCTGGCCTTCAAACGGAAGCACTTGTCGTCTGTGGTAACAAATAATGACCGTCCTTTCAGCTTGCCAGCATATGTGTCTTTGGACCACTCCTCTAGTAGAAAGTGAACAGGCCACTTCTGAGTGACTTCTTCAGTTGGATACTGACTTTCTGGGCACCTGAACGGATCTTGGTGTCTATGGCCCCAGCCACACTGGTACTTCTGTCCTGATGTGTAGGTTCTTTGATAGATACCTCAGGATAGGTGTCTATCATCCAGTCGAGTCGACCATGATGTGATACTCCTCTGGTGATGATGTCAAAGATGTCAGATGCCATCTGTGAGTATGTGTAGCTGGTGGCTGTCTACAATGTTTGCAAGTCTGCCATAGCATCTATTATCCACACTGCATCTGGAGGAATTTCGATAAGAGGTGGCACATATTCTTCCAGCACCTTGAGCAGTGAGGCCTTCACAGTCTTGACTGGTGTCCCTTCGGGTGTGGCAACGGACAGTGGAAGTGGTCCAAGGGGGTAAGCCAAAAGCTTCTCCAGGGGCAGGTCTCTGCTTTGTCCAATGACAAGAAGCCTCCCAAACATCTCTATAGTAGACTTCTGAGCATCTGCTTGAGTGGCTGCTGGCCGCTTCTTCTTCCCCATAGAGGAGAAAGTTTTCAATTGTAGCTGCGGTAGGGGAGCATAGAAGTCCTTTGTTCCACCAGTGTCGAGTCGTTCTTCTGCAAACTTCCTTAGAGATTCGGCCCCCCTGGAGCGAGCATTCAGGAGGTCTTCTTGTACATCTTCTGTTGCCACATTGCCAGAAGCTAACTGACATAGCTGTTCATCAGACTGGAATGGGTTGACCCAGTTATTGATGCATGCAGCTATGGCCTGTACAGCTTCCTCGTCATCCTTCAGGTGCTTCTGTCCAGAATCTTTGTGTCTGTGTTCTCGCTTGCTGAGTGTTACCCCTGAGAGTTCTTCACAGCGGTGGGTGTACTCTGCTCGATCTGCACGCAGGATCATCCACTTGAAGACTGCCCCAGGATTCAGACTCTTGCCAATGATTCCACCTGGTGTCTTCGTATCCTTGTTGATGGTAACTTCAATAGTCTGATCCTGGGGTATTCTGCCAAACTTGTTTCTCCTTGAGCGCTGGACAGCAAATTCACCTGCAGCAAGCTGTGCATGGGCTCTAGGGTGTGTCTGAGGCAGTTGCAGCATGTGCAGAATATAGACAGGAAGGTACCTCGCATAGTTTGTTCTATCATAAGCACAGAACCATGGTAGGAGATCTAGAAGGCATTCTATGTGTAGCTCCCAGTTTGCTTCTCGAGTTGACCGGATGAACTGGAGAATGACGCACACCAGATCGATGTAGGTTGACCAAAATTGCCCATTTGGACCCAGTGATCTGCAGAACTCCCCATAATGTGCGCCCACATCTTGGAATCCTTGAGATTTCAGGACTTCTTGAAGGTTTGCTTCAGTGACTTCCATCTGTAAGCCACGGATTGCTGCTGCCAGATCAACAGGCATGTCCTGTTTGTTTGAATCTCTAAACGCTGCCCATCGCAGGCGTTCCATGTGAGGCTCTGGGACATCTACCTCACGACGTGCTTCACTGTTGAAGCCAGACCATCCTGGGATCCCTTGCACATCACTGGATTGTGGGCATGTGAGATCAGGACGCAGGCGTGCTAGGATCCAGGCTCGGTCTTTGTTCTGTGCCTCTTTTCTTACAGATGGATCCAGTGTTGTCAGAAGTGTGGATGCTCCATCTACACGTTTAGGCCCTTTGCGTTTGCTGTACCTGCAGCCAATATAAATACATAAAACAAATATTTGGGTTATACATGTACTGATAAAGAATAACAGGCATTATCATATGATTGCTATGTGAATCTTACCTGTATTCTAACAAAGGTCTCTCCACTTCTTTCACAGAACGTTGTCTTTGCTTGGGCATAGGCTCTACTGGTCGATCTAACTTCTTCTGGAGGCGTCCTTGCATCGCTTGTTAGATTACGATTCCATTTGTGCAGTGCGTAGTTCCCTGGCCTGATGCAGTTTCTTCTCTGATGTCATTGTTGTCCCAGACAAAGGTTACGGGTACATTGGGCACTATGTTGCTGGGAACAACACGGGCATTCTGTGCCAGACGCTTTTCTGCAAGAGCAGTCTCCACTTCTTGCAGTTTGCTTTTCGATATGCAATGCCCAAACCGGTTGAGGCTGGACACAAGCTGCATGCTCCCTGTTTTGTGGTGGACATGTACTGCTAAGGACACATGTTTTGGCGTGCGGACCTGTCCATTTCTTGTACTGTAGATTATGTCCTGTGCAATAGACAAGAGGCGGTGTTTTTTGTTGTCCGAAACATGCACAGGCACATCCAGAGACAAGGCAGCATCTTCATCTTTTCCTGAATGACCATCAATCACCCAAGCAAGAATATTGAAGAGGCTTGTTGGAATCATGTCGCTAGCAGACTCGGTTGAAATATCCTCAGGTGATGGTGGCCATGTCATGTCCTTGACCTGCTGGATATCCGCGCGCACCACTTGGACCACATGGTGTGCTTCATGTGTAATCTTGCTTCTCTCATCTGGCTCTGGTAGGTGCAAGTCTTCTTCAACCTCTTCATCCTCTAGCTGTTGGCAGGCAGACATTCCAGCTTCCACAATCATTCCTGGTGGTACTTTTGCAAAGATAACTGTAGAGCCACGCCTAACATCAGGGTACCAGAAGGAGACTTGGTCGCCAAATGTCTTTTGAAGACGGTTCTTTAGTACATCACTGCGGTATTCTGGTTCTTCAATGCCAGAGTCCTTTAGCAGCTGAATAAACTGCTGTAGCAAGTCACTGATTTGCAACACCTCAAGTTCATCAACCACACGGGACCTGACTTCTTCAACGAGTGCATCAAATGCTCTGTCAAAAGGATCATCATAGGGTTTATCAGCTTTAGACAAAAGGAGCTGAAGGCTGCGCTTGTTTGTATAGTTGGCTTGGCAGGAGCGATGAATCATCACATCACCGGCTATGGCATCAGCAGCACCTCTTGCACCACCTTCCAGTTCCATCAGTAGTCTCTGGTCATTGCGTACCTCTGCAGCTTTTTTCAGTGTTCCAATGGCAGATGCCAGTGTTAGTGGATGGACAGGTTCGTTTCTCCGTCGGTTTGAAGCTAGCTTCTTGTGTTGTTGACAGATCACACAGGGAGATATCAGTTTTTGGTATCTTTGAACGCGTTCTGATCTGTTCTGTTTCTTCAATTTCAGCAGAACTGCCTGGTGTGGCTGTGCTTCGAGCAATCTCGTACCGTCTGATAGTCTTTTCTAGAATATATGCTGCATAGCAGTTGTGATGTTTCACTAGTTCCGCTACTTTTACTGGTAATAGAATTTCTCCTTCGATGTATGATTTTAGTTGGTTGTACAAACTGTCCTGACGACGTTTTGCTGCCTTACAAAAGGTTTTCCAGGATTTCTCAGTGAACTTTTCCAGATTCCCCACACTAGCTGATGTCCCATGGCAAAGGCACTTTTTCCAGTTTATTTTCGGCGGCGTGCTTTCAGGCTTGGCAACATCGAAAGAAAAGACAGCTGCTGATGATTTTGCCTTTACACCACCACTTCCTTCACTCATTCTGACTTGTCCAAATCAGCAACTACATCTGAGGATAAATCTGTAATAACATGAAAATAATACTAATAAGTGTCAGTCTGGATGAATTATTAATAAAAACAATGAGCATGCGAAATTCATATGTTTACGGTAATGTACATCTAAGCTGCACTCTTTTCCAACAAAAATGTCTAATTACACTATATGCATCAAATAATATAATACAGCATAACTGAACCATGCAATGTCTGAAGTACTTACAGTAGAAGTGATGGTGATGTCACACTTTCTTCATGAAATGGCCTGCGGATACACAGTTCTGCTCACCTGCTCACAGTTGAGTGCAGTTTGACTTGTGTACACTGTGCAGTACCGTACATACCTGTATTCTGAAAACCTCTTTATTTCTGAATTAATGTGTAATATGCATTTAATATGCATTAGCAGTAGACAGCATGCAGCAAATAATTATGAATGTTTTTAGATTTTAGTGTGCTAGTATTTCTCGAATATGGAAATTACTCATTTTTTCCCTCATATTTGCAATAATATGGTTTAAAAAGCAACACAATGCAGTATTATTTCTTTTTAATAAATGTATAATAGTTTCTGGTGACTTTCATAACCAAATCATAACTGTATCACCATGACTTGAAAGTTCTGAAGCCAAATGGTGAAAATCGCCACAATGTGAAATTGCGCGGAAGGGTGTTTTTTTAAATGGCTCAGTTGGGGTCTTTTGGACACTTTTTGTGAGGGGTAATGTCTTGAAATATGAAGCTCAGGGACCAAATAAACAGAAAATATCATCAAACTTATGATTGACTCCAAGTGGAGTAAAGGTGATTTTTAAGGCCCTTCTGAGAATCAGCCCCAGGACTATAGGGAGAAAGGGCGCACACACTCACGCACACACTCACACACTCACACACTCACGGGCTAATGAACGCGCTCACTCACTTAGTCACACAATCTACTCACTGAACGACACTCGCTCACTTAGTCTCACTTTCACTCACTAACTAACTCCCTCACTAACTCACTCACTCATTCACTCACACACTCAGAGTATAACATGGGGACTCCGGTGTGGATCCTCAGGCAGAGAGCCGGTCGCCCCTTCCTGTCTCCAGATATCCTTGTCCCCCTGGACGGAGAATGTAGATAGGCATTGAAGGGAAATGCATTAGTGAAGGCCTGCTTACGTAAGCAATAAGCCACGTTAGGCACTCCACTTCGCATCGTGCTGAACAAACAAATCATCATTCTTCCGCCAAGCCATATATTTCCTCAAAACAGCAAAATGGTTGCCAGGCAACGCAGGCTAGCATACAGGCTTTAGCATACAGGCTTTAGCATACACGGCCACAGGTGTGTGTTTATAGTATTTTACAACGGCTTCAAGCCAATCAGAATCAAGGACCGGAACTATGTGTTTTATAACGGTTAATTAACCAGTGGTAAACCAGTAGCAGATTCCACTCCTATGCCGTTCTAGTAGATTTAGTTTTATCAGCTTGTCAAACAATGGGAGTCATTGTAGGTTAGTTTGCTCTGTTTGTTTCTCACTGTTGTTTTCAGTACAGAAGCTTGTTGCGCATGACACACTTCTATATGGAGGCTGATTGTATAAATAGATGAGATTTCAGCCATCAAGTCATCAGTGACCAATTGAGCCAAGTCAGAACAAGTTAGAACTTGTTCTTCCAATGGAGAACTTTGTACTGCACTGAAATCTGACATGGATTCACATACAAACACAATTTGTGACATCACAAGTTCAACAGGTGACCCAATATGCAAATATATGCAAAGGTTTTGGCTGGTTTAACTAACTATGCATTGAAACCATTGTTCAATACATAATTAAACATTGTGTTGGGGAAAACAAACATGGATTAACCAAAATCTATTTTTTTTAGGTTTTTAGGTTTTGTAGGTCTCTTTAACATTTGTTTCTATAGAAGTTAATCACAAAGACATTGTTTTCCAAGTCAAACTAAATATTTTGCGTTACCTGTTCACCAAGGCCTATGGTCTCTAGTTAATTTCTCTAGTCTGCTACGTGTAAAGTGTCCTTGGGTCCCTTGAAATGCGCTATATCAATTAAAGTTATTATTATTTAATTATTATTTACACGCAGGATATGGCCCTGACAATTAAATCAAACCGTGTGTGTGTGTGTGTGTGTTTGTGTGTGCAGCTGTATTTATGTGTGTCTGCATATTTGTGTATGTGTGTGTGTGTGTGTGATTGTGTGTACATGTACACAAGCTTGTGAGTTTGTGTGTGTGTGTGTGTGTGTGTGTGTGCATCTGTGTGTGTGTGTGTGTGTGTGTATGTGTGCAGGAGCCTGTGAGAGTGTGTGTGTGTGTGTGTTTGTGTGTGTGTTTACATGAATATAGCGCATGCTAAGTGGTCTTCTGATGATCTCATTTTGCTTATTAACAATGAGCCTCATTAAAATCCACACACCACCTCAACAGCAGTGGGCTCTCTGTGTGCATACATACATTCCAAAGACTTGAAAAGGAAAGCAGGACTCACAGGAGAGAGAGAGAGAGAGAGAGAGAGAGAGAGAGAGAGAGAGAGAGAGAGAGAGAGAGAGAGAGAGAGAGTACAAACTACAAGAAGCCATTAAAAAGATACAGCAGCACATTTGGTAAACCAGAACTTTGTTAAAGCAGTAAACCTGAGTGAGAGTCCTAGTAGTGTTGGAAAAAGTCTTTGTTTCTTTGGAAAGGCACACAGATGATTACATGGTCGGTATCGCTTGGCTGTGAAATGAGCACCCACCGGCCTACTCCGAGCTACGGAGACGCTATTGCTCACTGAACGGATCATTTGTTAGACTAATTGTTCTGCAGGTTCTGGCCCCACTCACGCTGCCGATCCCTCATCAGCGTAGCTTTCGCTCTCGTCTCTGGTCCACGCCAGAGCCCCCGGCTGGTTCTCACTGAGGATAATGAGGTGCTCACCCCATTTTTTGGCCATCTCTCTTTGCTAATCAACATGCCCCAGTCCGCCGATTACGACTGCGGCGGTCGGCGTAAAACAGGATTTAGTGTGGGCAGGTCATGGACGTAATCATGTTTCATTTTGCAATCCTAAAATGGGAGTTTTTAACGTGCCTGCCTCCCCCCCCCCACCCCCACCCCGTCCCCCGTCCCCCTCACAGTTTCCAGAGGTGAATAAACTTCTGCAACCAGGCGGGAATGAAAGACAGAGAGTGGCAAAAAGAGAAGTACATTTATTGTGAGTGTGGGATATAACAGCCATTGAATGAAGAACCAAGTTTAAAAGGAGTGTGATAGTTGTAGTGGGAATCAAGCTCATCCGCCAAAGAGCCATTAAATCAGAGATGGCTCCTCTCCCGGGAGAGAGAGCAGAACGGAGAGGAGTTGTGATTGAAGAGCTTCGAAAGCCAAGCAAGCAGTCGGAGGCCAGAGAATAGACTAGGTACAGAGTAAAACCCAGCAAGAGTATGTCTGGGATGTCTTGTCACAGAAATGGATGCAGTATGGCCCAACAAATGTTATAGTATAAATGTTTGGTAAAAAGAGTATTTTTGTATTATATTATAGTCTATTTATTTTTATTATAGTATATCATATAAGTATATTTTACAGTTGTTATTGGTATTGCATTGGTATTTTTTGTACACCAAAAATATAAGCTGAATGCAACTTTAAAGCAAGAGATTTAAAACAGGCATTACATATTATTGTCCTCAGGGCTAGAAGAACAGAGGAAGTTGAAGAAATAAACATTAAAAAAAGAAGGGAAACTGAACCGGAGGTAGAGCATGCGGTATATGGTATATGGTTAATGGTCTGTAGTATATTGAAAGGTTAGTGGTTGGCAGGCTGGGTTGACCAATAGGAAGAGAGGTTGTAGGGTTGCTCTGGGGCTTCTGGGTAATTAGCTTAGCTTTATTTCTGCCCATACAAACGCTCTCACCAAGATAACACACACACACCCACACGTGCACACACACACACACACACACACACACACACAGGCGAGTGAGTAGGATGATGTGATTTGTATATTAGTGAAACGTGTGTGTGTGTGTGTTTTCATTTGATTGTTTGTGTGTATGTGTGTGTGTGTGTGTGTGTGTGTGTGTGTGAGTGTGTATGAGCACAAGCACATACTTGTGTGTGCATGTAAAAATGCACATGTATGTGTGCATGTTTATTTTTTCTATTGCATCGTATGTGTGTGTGTGTGGGGTGTGTGTGTGTGTGTGTGTGTTTGTGAGAGAGTGAAAGAGAGAAAGAGAGCGAGAGAGAGCGTGTGTGCGTTTGCGTGTGTTTGTTCTGCGTGTGCGTGTTCTGCGTGGGCGGCCTGCCCTCTCTGCACATTGCATCTGCTCTCTCTGCTCGCACATAGGAAACATTTGGTGTCTCATAACATGAGTGGAGCGTCTCTCTGAAACTTAATCACACTGATAGAAGCTCTGTTCATCCGTCATTAAGGTAGAGATACATTCATGTGTTATTCATTCATGTTCATGCTGCTCTGTTTGCATGCTGCAGACTTGTTACTGTAAATGTTAAATATGCAAACAACAAATTTACATTAATTTATGGTTGGCCCACATAATACCTCATTGATATGCGAATGACGAATGTTCCAGAGAAAAGAAAGAAATACAGAAAAATGAGTTGTAGGATATTATTTCATGGTGTTTTGTTTAATTTGCAATATCACATATTGTGCAGTACCACCTTTAGGATTTATGTTACCCTTTATGTATTTTTTTTGTCTTTGATGTAGCAACATACACTAATGACACTACACAGGTGGCTGTTTATTCATTTTATTCAAATGTTTTTTAAATAAATACACATACTCGCTTTGGATAACAAAAACAAAAAATAATAGAATGGCAATGGTAATGGAAACAGTTCAAGAACAGTTCATTAAGACTTGGCTTCCCCTTTACTGCAAACACACACTCAAACACTGGGGATGAAAAGGCAGCTTAGACCTTCCCCTCAGGAACAAATAGGATTTAGGTAACAATACAAAGACAACACTATAAACAATATACATGAACAACTCAAAATGAAAAACATGGAAAAACACTCCACAGTCAATATTATAACATGACACTCAAACGTCAAATAGCCAGGATGAAAATCAATATAATATGAACATAAAAATGATAAGATAGTATTAACAGTAATGATACGGAAGTGAACAGCTGCACATATTAAACCAAAAATGGCCACGTTCAACAGTGAATCAATATCCAATGTCTTCTACAATCAATCATTTAATTTATTGTCATCATTTTTTGTCATTTAGAACTAATTTTAGACATTGCCTCCATGTTCAAATATATGTCTGTATATTTCGAAATATCATCAAAAAATAAACTTCTAATTGTTGTCTCTGGTATAACTGCTATTGTACGCGTGTGCGTGCTGCACACGCACACACCCCTGACATTCACATTGTGACCCAGAAATGTCTGAGGTAGGGTCCCTGCGGAGCTTCTGAAGAAACCCAAGAGTTTCTACATCCTTTTGACATTGTTGACATGTTTACCTCAAGCCCAGATCTCAATGTTTGGTTGTTGTGTTGATGTTGTGTTGTGTTGTCGTGACCTTTTTCACCGCCACTCATACCTCCTGTTCTGTAGAGACAGAACTGTGAACAACATTGTGGGTGACCAGAGGCACCCCCTTGCCTCCTCATTTGAACCATGCCATCTATTGCCCCCCCCCCCCCCCCCCCCCCCTCTACTTACTAAAAATAGATCCACGTTTTCATTTGTACCGCAAGCCATTGAGTTTTTAAACTTGTCAGCACTAGCACCTTATCCCCCATGCACTTTAACCACTTCTTCCTGGTCACTTCCTGGTCATCGCACAGGTGTGCAGCCCCACCCAGCCCAGAGTCTGACCAGTCTGACTGGGGCCAGGTGAGGCTGTAGACCAGCTATCAGCCACACACACTCCACAAGTCTATATACAAATAACCACATGGTAAAGCCTATTTTTGTATACTCCTGTGTGCGTTAAATACTTGACAAATTCATCACTTTACTGGAATGCAGCCTTTAAAACAAGGAAATGACAACACTTTTGTCATATCACGATACTACGATATCCAAAATCGAAGACGATATCTAGTCTCAGTATCATGTATCTAGTATCATGATATCGTTATAATATTGATATATTGCACAGCCCTAATGCCAAGTCTCCAGTGTTCTCCAGTTAGACTCTGCTTTCGCTTAGCGCCAAAACTAGGCTAATTGGCCGGTAAGCAGTAGAAACTTTGACACTCCTGAATCAATTATTCATATTGCCATTTGCAGCGATACCAGGAAGATTGTGCCAGCTCTGCCCGCTTAAATAGCCTGTCTTGCCATTCTCACCCCTTGCTACCTTGAATGGAAAAAGGTGTAGAGTTGCACCCTCCTCGTTCCCTCCTTCCAACCAAAACAATGGGATCTTTTGTGTTCATACTTCACTTCAGGGGACTTGGTTGTTATTCATCCCAGGACACGCGCTCGCTCTCGCCGGTCAACAGTGTTTCTTCATTAACCCAAGCACACGGAAAAAAGAGCCACGGCGGGTGCTGCATAATAATGGCCCTGAAAGGTAAAGGATGAAGGGTTTCCAGCACCGGGGCTTGAAGCCTGAACCCTGAGATCCTGCTCTGTTTGTTTTTCACTTTTTGCAATGCCAACTTACCTGTGCTGAAGAGTTGCAACAATTAGTCGATTAGTCCATTGACGGAAAAAGTAATACAAAAAATGTGTATAATTGATTAAAGGTCTCATTTCATCGTTTTTTCGTTAATTTTGCAGTGGTCTCTACTATTAATGAATGCCCTGTGAGCCGATTTTGGTGAAAAAAATGCTCTGGTGCGCCTGTTTTCCGGCTCTTACTCATGAATATTCATGACATTTAAATGACTTGCCTCTGATTGGCTAACAGCACTGTCCGTCACAGTGATGTTAGCCAATCAGAGGCGAGTGATCCCTCTAGTGCGTTATCAACCATAGACATCTTATACATATGTTACTATATACATCCATTAGATACATTCATGATATAAGATGTCTATGTTATCAACACGACAAATCACCACGACGTCACAACAACAATATACGTTCTTCCGGGTGGCAAAAGACGAAGCGTTTGACAGGGCAGAGCGATCGAGAAAACAGTACATGGCTTGAATGAATGGTTTTCTTCTTGCGGGGCGCTACGTGACGTCTCATTAATTCATACGGATATGGGAAGTCTCATTAATATATTACGACGGAGTATTAGGGCCACAGTAAGAACTTTTTTTTCATTAAATTACGAGAATAAAGTCGTAAATATTGAATTAATTACGAGAATAAAGTTGTACATATTGAATTCATTACAGCTACACTATAGGCTACACGTTTATTATACGGTTGTGCTCACTGAGCAAACCCAGGTTTAAGGCAGCCTACAGGTTAACGTGTGTTACATGTTGTTTCAGAAGTCGGGGTATTGCTGGACTCTTTCGCGTCTATCTCTGGAACGGAAAATGATAGCGACGTAATACTTTTTTTTAATGAAACCGAGAGATGCAGCATTTAGAACTTACAACTTCAGATCAACAACGTTTTTAACAATGTAACATTGTTTACTTTTTCTCACTTCCTCGTTTCTGACTTCCTCGTCCGTCTATGTTCTTACATTGGCTAATGCATGCAATGGGAGTAGAAGAACGTTTTCCACGTGCAGCATGCATATGCAACTAGGAGTGACCTATCATATTCCAAAAGGAGCAAGTAAAAACGGTTTACCGGTGAAGTACACCTTTAATCGTTTTGGTTATTTATCAAGTACAAATACCAAACATTTTCTGCTTGATGTTTCAGAAATGTTAAATGTTTAGTTCATGGATCATTATAAAATAACTAGAAAATGCATTTCCTGCAGAAAACGCGTGTGAATGCTGGAAGCTGAATGATAAGCGCAAAGCAGAAATATAAAATGAATTGATCTGAAGAATCTGAAAGTAGTAGTAGAAGCTGAAATAGTAGAAGAATCTGAAAGTAGTAGTAGAAGCTGAAAGAGTAGAAGAATCTGAAAGTAGTAGTAGAAGCTGAAATAGTAGAAGAATCTGAAAGTAGTAGTAGAAGCTGAAATAGTAGAATAATCTGAAAGTAGTAGTAGAAGCTGAAATAGTAGAAGAATCTGAAAGTAGTAGTAGAAGCTGAAATAGTAGAAGAATCTGAAAGTAGTAGAAGAAGCTGAAATAGTAGAAGAATCTGAAAGTAGTAGTAGAAGCTGAAATAGTAGAAGTAGCTGAAAGTAGTAGTAGCTGAATTAGTAATACTAATAGCTGAAGTAGAAGTAACTGAAGTAGTAATAACACTGCTGAACGTCCTCAAAAAGTAGCCCTATCTGGCAACACTGTCTGATCCTCAAAAAGCAGCCCTATCTGGCAACACTGTCTGATCCTCAAAAAGCAGGCCAATCTGGCAACACTGCTGAACGTCCCCTCGCTCGAGCGTCAACGTGAAGTCAACTGAAAAGGAATCAGTTAAACTGTGAAACTCTTAATAAATATAAATGCTATCGAAATTTTGTTTGGATATTATGGGATATACAAGTCTGTAGATTTGTGACATTTTTTGAATTAAGGTTAACGGTTGAAAAGTGAATGAATTAGTTACGACGTCTTAAACAGTGGAAGGTCCGCCGGTTACAATGGGACGAATGGTAGAATATGACGATTTGAAAGTAAAACTGCGATACAGAAAAAAAGTATAACAGCTATCGAAATTTCGTGAACACGGCTAGATAGATACAAATCTCTAGATTCGTTTAATTGTTTGAACGATGGGAAACGGTTGAAATTTGAATTAGTTACGACGTAAAGCATTGGAAGAATAAGAGGCTGGGTTTTGATTTATATTGGATGTATACTACTATTTACTATTGCGGGCACCCCGTCCCCCCCCGCCGGTCGTAGGTCCGCGGTGTGTTTGTGTTACTATTGCGGGCACCCCCCCGGCCGTAGGTCCGCGGTGACGCCATGATGCTCGAACGTGAACGTCGTTTTACGGCAGCGGAAGATTTACGACAGCCAGCATACAGACAGTGAGCAATGGACTTCACATGATATTATTCGCAACTCGGATTAATTTAATGAAACCCATTGATTCTTTTGATCGGTGGACCCCTTTTGATTGGATATTATGGGATTTTTTGAACGAAGGTAAACGATTGAGAATTGATTTAGTTAGGCCTACGATGTGTCAGAGATCAATGTGTAATCGATGTGTAAACTGTGATTCTGAATAAATATAAATGCTATCGAAATTTCGTTTGGATATCGTTATTATTGAATGAAGGTTAACGGTTGAAAAGTGAATGAATTAGTTACGACGTTTTAAACAGTGGAAGGTCCGCCGGTTACAATGGGACGAATGGTAGAATATGATGATTTGAAACTAAAACTGCGATACAGAAAAAAGTATAACAGCTATCGAAATTTCGTGAACACGGCTAGATAGATACAAATCTCTAGATTTCTTTAATTGTTTGAACGATGGGAAACGGTTGAAATTTGAATTAGTTACGACGTAAAGCAGTGGAAGTAAACAGTATTAGGTCCGCCGGTTACAATGGGACGAATGGTAGAATATGACGATTTGAAACTAAAACTGCGAAACAGAAAAAAGTATAACAGCTATCGAAATTTCGTGAACACGGCTAGATAGATACAAATCTCTAGATTTGTTTAATTGTTTGAACGATGGGAAAAGGTTGAAATTTGAATTAGTTACGACGTAAAGAATGTGAAGAATAAGAGGCTGGGCGGACGGCCGTCCGCCCATTGATTTGTATTGGAAAAATAAAGGTGGAAAAAGTAGAATAATTTGAAAAGTTGAATAAATATGAAAAATCTGAATAGATAGCCATAATGTCGTAATAAATATGAACATTTTGATATTTGAATGGTTTCTGTAGCTGACAGTATGAAGAAGGAGAAGAGTGCCAAAAAACGGTCGGAAGAAGAATAAAAATAAAAATAATAAAGATTTCGATATCTAGAGTGTGAATGCTCCAGCATTCACACTAATAAAGATTTCTAGAGTGTGAATGCTCCAGCATTCACACTAATAATGAAATACTTAAATAATCGTTAGTTGCAGCCCTACTGTGGTATTGGCTTGCTGATGTACCGACTGAGTATCAACCAGACCACATGGGTTTGGCGAAGCAGAGCTACCCATTGGTCGATTGAAATAGGCAAGTTCAGACGCAACCCCCTATGGCCATAATCTGAGAAAACTATCTCTATCTCTATAATTTAGTCATCCCTGTGAATAATGCAGTTATGTAACCAATGTAATAATTGTGTTATAAGCTCATGATGATTATTACGATGAACCTGCATTGTAATCAATTGCTTTTAGCAGTCTCATGGCACACTGCCAAGACAGACAGGCCGACAGCCAAGACAGACAGACAACCAAGACAGACAGAGGATGTGTATGTCTGGGAGCCAGGGATGTGACCTATGCTGAGAGGAGCGGTGGAGGAGGTGGAGTGTTTAATGTCACCACGAGGGGAGCCTCTGGTGGGGGGGGGGGGGGGGGGCACCTGGGTGCATACAAATCACTATCCTTCCCTCCCCTCCTCACTCACTCAGAAATACACCAGAACCTGATTTGTCTTATTCTTAGTCATTGTTTCTCGCGTGTCTGGCTGTGTCTGTTGTGTCTGGCCGTGTCTGTTGTGTCTGTCCGTTTATCCAGTATGGGGCGGGTTTGATACGATGACTGTACAGATGAGCGCCGTTGAGGCATTTTCATAAAAACAACCAAGAAAGGCTGCCGCTGTCTGTTGAATCCGCAATTGCGACAGTATTAAATGAATTGGACACTTTATTTTCTCGAAAAGAAGAACAAACAACTGCACCTTAAGCTTTTGTTGATAAGAAATATGTGTTTGCCGTACTTCGGACAGGATTTGGTAAAAGTTTCATTAATCAAGTGGCTCCGCTGGTCGCCCCAAAAAAGTTGTGTTGCTCTGATTGGTTGTAGGTCTATCGAAATTGCTTCCAGAGTCATTTAGGTCTGCGCCCCTTGGAAATCGAAAATAGTACCAGAAAATAGTACCATTCATGCCAGACTAATACGCATTTGCGAATTGGTCTGGCGATGTCAGGCTAGTCCAGCACCCAAACAAAATAAAAACGCGAAAGAGAAAAAACAAACCTCCTGAGCCTCTGAACAATGGTGATGTGTTAATACAAACAGGGCTTTTCTTTAAAGATATTTGGGCGGTAGTAGTGTGTGTATGTGTGTGTGTGTGGTGGGGGGGGGGGGGGGGGGGGGGGGGGGGGGGGGGGGGGGGGGGGGGGGGGGGGGGGCGGGGAGGGGTGTTGAGTGACTCAATATATCTCTCGAATATCTCTCTCTCTCCCCACGAGGGTCTTTCCAGAGCCGGCGTGTCGTGCTTATCGCTGGTGGGGACAAGCACAATGATGACACAGCCTCTGTATTTGCCAAACACAGACTTATTGGCCCCTGCTCTGAAATAGGAAATAACTGGGAATCGATGGATGGTGGTGCTCCGGGCTAATGTCATTCTCTGAGACTGCAGGGCTGGACCAATCGAAAAGCCTTGTCTAAAGTGTGTCGTGACTAGAGATAAGCTCAGGGGTGCTGTGAAGTTCTGAGTAAAGGGACAATGTTTTTACACACCTCGTTCTCCCCTCTCTAGCTCTCTCTCTCTCTCAAACAATGTATTCAAAAAGGCAATTATTTAATGTTCCAGAGAACCTTGGTTCTGGTTATTTACCTCTCCGACACACCCGTGCAGTACAACACACATACATATTTTACTTCATTGTTTCTAATACATATTGAAATCTCTCTCTTTCTCTCTCACTCCCTCTCCCACTATCTCTCTCCTTCCTCCAGTATGTGGCTCTCCCCCATATGAACCCAGCAGGGACAGAGAACATGCTGATGCAGGTCTAACTAACTCACACCATCCCTCTCCCTCCTTCCCTCCCTCAGTGGGGGGGCCTACCCCAAACTGTCACATGTGACTCATCATACACCCACTCACACCCACCGAGACACACACACACACCTACACACAACACCCACCCACCTACATGCGCCACCACACGCAAACACCCACACACCCACACACACAACCATCCACCCACATACGCATACACACCCAGGCACACACACACATGCGCCCACACACACACACATACACACACACGCCCCCCCCCCCCCCAACACATACACACACGCACACACACACGCACCCCCACACACACACACACACCTACAAACCAACGAAGACGAAGGATGATGACATTGAGGAGGTGGGGGACCCCTTTGGAGACATGTCTTTTTAGGGGGAGATCATTAGCATCGACCAGTAGACGAAAGGGACAATACACACATATATACACAACCCACTGATTTACCGACACGTCTCGCACCATATTAGCGGTGATATGGATGCTTTAAACATCTATAGGTGGGAGGGCAAGAAAAGAAATGCAAGACACCACTCTGCGTTGTGCCTGGTGTGTTATGTAGCCCAGTAATTGAATGTACATGTAATGTAAGCTTTTACAGTAATAACAGCTCATCAAGTCCAGGTTCGACATCTGTCTTGTAAGAAGGGGTAATAACCATTTCTTTACCATCAGGTACGTGCTCTCTCTCTCTCTTTCTCTCTCTCTCGCTCTCTCTCTCTCTTTCTGCACCTCTCTCTATCTCTCTCTCACTCTGTATCTCTCGCTCTCTAATCATGGCCATGCATATGGCTGAACTAACCCTGTTTGCGTACCACTGACACCTCCCGGATTAGTTGCCCTGGCTGCTGATAGATCAGCTGTTGGCCCCTTGACCCCGCCCACATCCCTCTAGCCTAGGCTGACACATGATCTGTGTCCGAGCAACCACAGTTTCAGTTGAATCAGATGAAAGACATGGGCTGACCACGCTGAGAGCTAGAGAAGATCTCTGCCTGGATTACAGGGTCATTAGTTGGGCAACGCAGGAAGCTGTTGCATATTCAGCGAATGTTTATACTGGCAGTGATGGAGAGACAGCTGTGTTCGTTATGTAACCTGGGAGAAATAAGCAGTGAGAGTTAATGCACACTCACACACCCACACACACACACTTTCTCTCTCTGCCTCTTTAACAGACACAAACACAGGCAGGCACACCCACCTGGCATCATTCTGTCCAAATATCAGTTGCTCGAGGATAAATGATACTACGCTCTAGTCCTCTATGCCCTGCAGGTACATAAGTAGCCTTATTAACATATCTGATACACACACACACACACACACACACACACACACACACACATGCAGACACACATTCACATGCACGCACACACACGCACACACACACACACACACACATGCTCTCTCAGGAACACACACATTCATTTTGCAGATTGCTTGTGAGGATTAGCGTGCGTAATCATCCTCTGCAGCGATTTGTTAATCTATCTTTCTCATATGTACTCTACATAGGCTCTGTTATGATAACCCAGCACTGATCACCGTTAACTTAATATTTCTCTCATTTGTGCTCTGTGGGTCTTATTCACCCAGCGGCCATCTTGGTTCTGAACGCTAGCTGGGTGGGGGGGAAATGAATGCAAAATTCTGCATTAATTTCCCCCACCCAGCTAGCGATTTAGGCTAGTCACACTAATACGTTTCTGTTTTAAAACAGTGTTTTAAAATGAAAACGCGCTGTGTGTGTGTGTGTGTGTGTGTGTGTGTGTGTCTGAGTTAGAAAGACAAATGGATAGATGGAAGGACGGATAGGCAGAGAGAGATATATAGATATATACAGTAGATAGATAGATAGATAGATATGACATATGAGACAGACAGACAGACACGCCAGAGAGAGATAGATAAATAGAAATATAGATATACATAGATAGATACATATGAAGAGAGTGAGCTAGACAGATGGATGGATGCACAAACAAATAGATAGATAGATGGTGATGGGACAGATGAGATAGACAGCGAGAGATGGATAGTGTTTGGCTAGTGTCTAGTTTCTGAATCGATCGGCCCTTTGAGCGAAAGTAGTGGAAGTGATTGGAAGCATGCCTTGATGGTTGTGTTGTTTAGGGTTCCTGTTGTGTTTAAGGAGAACAACAGGGTGTACACCTCCGCTGTGCTGTTTCTAAAGATATCTCCTCTTTCTTACAAAACCGCTTTCTGAGAAAGGGTTTACATCACACAGGGGTTGGACAACATGGTTATGTGTTTGTGTGTGTGTGTGTGTGTGTGTGTGTGTGCGTGTGTGTGTGTGTGTTTGTGCATGTGTGTGCAAGAAAGGCAGGCAAATAGAGCGGGAAAGAGAGATAGGATGAGAGAGAGAATGGGGAGACAGAGAGAGGAGTGTGAGAGAGAGAGGAGATCGAGAGAGAGAGAGAGAGAGAGAGGAGTTTGAGAGAGAGAGAGAGAGAGAGAGGAGATCGAGAGAGAGAGAGAGAGAGGAGTTTGAGAGAGAGAGAGAGGAGATCGAGAGAGAGAGAGAGAGAGAGGAGTTTGACAGAGAGAGAGAGAGAGGAGTTTGACAGAGAGAGAGAGAGAAAGAGAGAGGAGATCGAGAGAGAGAGAGAGAGAGAGAGAGAGAGGGGAGTTTGACAGAGAGAGAGAGAGAGAGAGGAGTTTGACAGAGAGAGAGAGAGAGAGAGAGAGAGAGAGAGCGAGAGGAGGCCACCTGGGGACTGTCCTCCATGGTTTCCGTGGTGACGTCTTGGTGATTAACGTGCAGGTGTACCGGCGCCCACAGCATTAATATACACACAGACAGGGAGAGTGTGTGTTAGTAAGAAATGGGGCCTGCAGCAAAGCATTGTGGGTACAGATGTGCTGACAGTTTAGTTAGTGCAGCAAGAGGTGATGGATGACCTGGAAACTTCTGTGGCATTTCCAGGTTTCATACCTCAGAGATGTGGTGTGTGTGTGTTTGTGTGTGTGTGTATGTGTATATGTGTGTGTGTGTGTGTGTGTGTATGTGTGTGTGTGTGTGTGTGTGTGTGTCGGGGAAAGAGCCGCAGATGAAAGTTACTTTTTAAGTGCACAAGACTCTTTTAAGCACGTTTGACAAATTCAAAGTTGCAAAAAAGTCTGAGACTACTAGCCTAGAAATCTAGACGCCCCTAGCGGCAGCAAATTTAACTAGAAAATGCATTTCCTGCAGAAAACGCGTGAATGCTGGAAGCTGAATGATAAGCGCAAAGCAGAAATATAAAATGAATTGATCTGAAGAATCTGAAAGTAGTAGGCTAGTATAAGCTGAAATAGTAGAAGAAGCTGAAAGTAGTAGTAGAAGCTGAAATAGTAGAAGAATCTGAAAGTAGTAGAAGAAGCTGAAATAGTAGAAGAAGCTGAAAGTAGTAGTAGAAGCTGAAATAGTAGAAGAATCTGAAAGTAGTAGAAGTAGTTGAAATTGTAGTAGTAGCTGAATTAGTAATACTAATAGCTGAAGTAGAAGTAACTGAAGTAGTAACAACACTGCTGAACGTCCTCAAAAAGTAGCCCTATCTGGCAACACTGTCTGAACGTCCTCAAAAGGTAGTCCAAACTGGCAACACTGTCTGATCCTCAAAAAGTAGCCCAATCTGGCAACACTGCTGAACGTCCCCTCGCTCGAGCGTCAACGTGAAGTCAACTGAAAAGGAATCAGTTAAAGGAGCTATATGTAGGATTGCGCCCTCTCTGGCCAAAACTGTTATTGCAACCACGTTGTAAATACTGTACAGCGTGGTACTCCCTCCCCCTCCCCCCCCAGAGTAGCGGTTGCCAGATTCCCCGTTCCCGGATTACTCAACACAACACTGCGTCTACTAGAAGGAGCAACCATGACAAGTGTTTTACATACTGTTCTTTGCTTCTATTTAGGTAAAGAACATAGAATTGCCTCTGTGTATGAAGTGTGCTATACAAATACACTTGCCTTGCATAGATCCCTGATAATATTGACCAACTGCATCACGGTCACCGGGGCTTCATAGTAATGTGTCCGAATAGAGCAGCCCTCTCGGACACACACACATGCTGTTACCGCTGTTTTATTATCTTCCAACACATCCAGACCATCACCGGGGCTTCATAGTAATGTGTCCGAGGAGAGCAGCCCTCTCGGACACACACACTTGCTGTTACCGCTGTTTTATTATCATCCGCACTCCCACACCGTCACCGGGGCTTCATAGTAATGTGTCCGAATAGAGCAGCCCCCAACGGACACACACGCCAGCTCTGACCGCTGTTTTATTATCATCCACACTGCAGTCGGTGTGCAGTAAATGGCACCCTCAATGGTGTGAAATCCTTACATACAGTCATTGAGCAAACGATACTGACTTCGTGAAAACGCCCATGAGGCAACGACGCAATGATTCGCTTCAAACATGTTTTTCTAGCAAAAACTGAATAATGGCGATAAGCCAAATATAATTCTAAAGATATACTGCAATAGTTCACTCCAGTGGAAACATGGACCATTTTCATTACCCAACTAAAATATATTTGGTAGGCTAATAGTGCAATGTAAACATGTTCACGAATGCATTTAGTAACGTCAGACATTTCTGACCCGAAACATTTGTAGCTGCAGCCTTCCTTATACAGTAAATGGCTGCAGCTCAGCCTATCTGGCAACCCGGATCACGATACAGTACTGACTTCGCGATTGGAAGCTAGGCAGAAGGTGGCGCAACAGACCAAAACACAAAATGAAAACAAAACAGTTTTCCTGGCACAGAAATATTGCGTTTGAAATTAAATATTCTGGCTGGACTACTATTATGTCTGACATAAATACTTGAAATTAACATGATTCCTCAATGTCTAGTGACATATTAGGGTCATTTTATGATTACTTTGAGTACATTTCTTACATATAGCTCCTTTAAACTGTGAAACTCTTAATAAATATAAATGCTATCGAAATTTCCCCCCCGTCGGCCCGCGGTATGTTACTATTGCGCGCCCCCCCCCCCCCCCCCCGTCGGCCCGCGGTATGTTACTATTGCGCGCAGTTCGCGTCGTTCAGTTCACCACAGAGAGTCGTTCGTTCGTTCGTTCGTTCGTGTTTCCGGTAGCGCTGAATCATTCACTGACTCGTTCAGTCGTTCAGTCGTTCACTTAGCTCCTCCCTCGTTCTCAATTCGCGAATCGCGAACGACTCGGCTGTCATTCGCGAACGGCGAATGCCAGCCGAGTCGGTCAGACTCGGCTCCTCCTCGTTCAACATTCAAACGAATCACGAATGCAGCTGAGTCGGTCTCGGACTCCCTCGTTCTTCTCATTTACTAACTAATCACGAAATCACGATTCACAATCGTGCAATGGTGCTTGATGGTGTTAATAAATGTGTTAATAGCAAATACAACATTGTGTCTGGTTGAATATGTTAACATATGTATTTAATTTGAGTTCAACAGATTTATTTAATGTATGCATAATGACATGTCAGGATCAAAATGCCCCGTTCCCCCAATTCAAGGTAAAGTTAGACAAACCAAACGCAGCGGGATGTGTGTGTGTGTGTGTGTGTGTGTGTGTGTGTGTGTGTGGGGGGGGGGGGGGGGGGCGTAGTAGATTATTGGCAAGATAATAGACTTGATTTAGCAATGATGAGTTTTAAAGTTAATGATGTACAGTTGTGTTTATTCTGGGCATATTTTATTTACTATTGTGAAGATGGCCATTGGCCACCCCCACTCAAGACCAAGATCCACCAAGGTGGGGGTCCCGGCCGGGTTGCGTGCGTGAGAAGGAAGCATGAAAGAACGAGACAGATTGACGAGACATTCAAATATTTTATTAATCTGGCATGACACAGAAAATACAAAGACAGCATGCATTTACCATTTCACTGATATGTAAATGTAAAAGGCAATATTCAAATGTGAAAGTGGTATTGTTAATGTGTCAACCATTCGAAAGCGTCCTAGACTCACAGACAGACAAACAACATACATTGGCTGGCTCTCGTGATGACGAGTCGTGAGTGACGTCTCAGTCCTCGAGTCAATCAGTCAGCGAACGACTTGCGAATCAGCGGCGCCGCGAATCAGCGCGTCAGAGAGACTCAGCGAACGAGACGAACGACGCGAACGAGAGTGGCGAACGAGGTCAGTTCGTTCACTTTAAAGAGTCGTTCGTTCGAACTGGTTCGTTCGCGAACGACCCATCACTAGTGTTACTATTGCGGGCACCCCCGCCGGCCGTAGGTCCGCGGTGTGTTTGTGTTACTATTGCGGACACCCCCCCCCCCCCCCCCCCCCCGCCGGTCGTAGGTCCGCGGTGGCGCCATGACGCTCGAACGTGAACGTCGTTTTACGGCAGCGGAAGATTTACGACAGCCAGCATACAGACAGTAAACAGACAGTGAGCAACGGACTTCACATGATATTATTCACAACTCGGATTAATTTAATGAAACCCATTGATTCTTTTGATCGGTGGACCCCTTTTGATTGGATATTATGGGATGTACAAGTCTGTAGATTTGTGACATTTTTTGAACGAAGGTAAACGATTGAGAATTGATTTAGTTAGGCCTATGATGTGTAACTGTCAGAGATCAATGTGTAATCGATGTGTAAACTGTGATTCTGAGTAAATCTAAATGCTATCGAAATTTCGTTTGGATATCGTTATTATTGAATATACAAATCTGTAGATTAGTGACATTTTTTGAATGAAGGTTAATGGTTGAAAAGTGAATGAATTAGTTACGACGTCTTAAACAGTGGAAGGTCCGCCGGTTACAATGGGACGAATGGTAGAATATGACGATTTGAAACTAAAACGGCGATACAGAAAAAAGTATAACAGGTATCGAAATTTCGTGAACACGGCTAGATAGATACAAATCTCTAGATTCGTATAATTGTTTGAACGATGGGAAAAGGTTGAAATTTGAATTAGTTACGACGTAAAGAATTTGAAGAATAAGAGGCTGGGCGGACGGCAAAGCCGTCCGCCCAGCCCAGCCGTCCATTGATTTGTATTGGAAAAATAAAGGTGGAAAAAGTAGAATAATTTGAAAGGTTGAATGAATATGAAAAATCTGAATAGATAGCCATAATGTCGTAATAAATCTGAACATTTTGATATTTGAATGGTTTCTGTAGCTGAAAGTATGAAGAAGGAGAAGAGTGCCAAAAAACGTTCGGAAGAAGAATAAAAATACAAATAAAAACTAGAAAATGCATTTCCTGCAGAAAACGCGTGTGAATGCTGGAAGCTGAATGATAAGCGCAAAGCAGAAATATAAAATGAATTGATCTGAAGAATCTGAAAGTAGTAGTATAAGCTGAAATAGTAGAAGAATCTGAAAGTAGTAGTATAAGCTGAAATAGTAGAAGAAGCTGAAAGTAGTAGTATAAGCTGAAATAGTAGAAGAATCTGAAAGTAGTAGAAGAAGCTGAAATAGTAGAAGAATCTGAAAGTAGTAGTATAAGCTGAAATAGTAGAAGAATCTGAAAGTAGTAGTAGAAGCTGAAATAGTAGAAGAATCTGAAAGTATTAGTAGAAGCTGAAATAGTAGAAGAATCTGAAAGTAGTAGTAGAAGCTGAAATAGTAGAAGAATCTGAAAGTAGTAGAAGAAGCTGAAATAGTAGAAGAATCTGAAAGTAGTAGTAGAAGCTGAAATAGTAGAAGAATCTGAAAGTATTAGTAGAAGCTGAAATAGTAGAAGAATCTGAAAGTAGTAGTAGAAGCTGAAATAGTAGAAGAATCTGAAAGTAGTAGAAGAAGCTGAAATAGTAGAAGAATCTGAAAGTAGTAGTAGAAGCTGAAATAGTAGAAGAATCTGAAAGTAGTAGTAGAAGCTGAAATAGTAGAAGAATCTGAAAGTAGTAGTAGAAGCTGAAATAGTAGAAGAATCTGAAAGTAGTAGAAGAAGCTGAAATAGTAGAAGAATCTGAAAGTAGTAGTAGAAGCTGAAATAGTAGAAGAATCTGAAAGTAGTAGTAGAAGCTGAAATAGTAGAAGAATCTGAAAGTAGTAGTAGAAGCTGAAATAGTAGAAGAATCTGAAAGTAGTAGTAGAAGCTGAAATAGTAGAAGAATCTGAAAGTAGTAGTAGAAGCTGAAATAGTAGAAGAATCTGAAAGTAGTAGTAGAAGCTGAAATAGTAGAAGAATCTGAAAGTAGTAGTAGAAGCTGAAATAGTAGAATTATCAAAGTAGTAGAAGTAGTTGAAATTGTAGTAGTAGCTGAAATAGTAGAAGAATCTGAAATAGTAGAAGTAGCTGAAAGTAGTAGTAGCCGAATTAGTAATACTAATAGCTTTAATTGTTTGATCGATGGGAACGGTTGAAATTTGAATTAGTTACGACGTAAAGCATTGGGAGAATAAGAGGCTGGGCGGCCATCCGCCCATTGATTTATATTGGAAAAATAAATGTATACTACAATTTACTATTGCGGGCACCCCCCCCCCCCCCCCCAGCCGTAGGTCCGCGGTGTGTTTGTGTTACTATTGGGGGCAGCCCCCCCCCCCCCCCGGCCGTAGGTCCGCGGTGTGTTTGTTTGTGTTACTATTGCGGGCACCCCCCCCCCCCCCGTAGGTCCGCGGTGTGTTTGTTTGTGTTACTATTGCGGGCACCCCCCCCCCCCCCCCCCCCCCCCCCCCCCGTAGGTCCGCGGTGTGTTTGTTTGTGTTACTATTGCCCGCCCCGCCCCCCCCCCCGTCGGCCGTAGCTCCGCGGTGACGCCATGACGCTCGAACGTGAACGTCGTTTTACGGCAGCGGAAGATTTACGACAGCCAGCATACAGACAGTGAGCAACGGACTTCACATGATATTATTCACAACTCGGATTAATTTAATGAAACCCATTGATTCTTTTGATCGGTGGACCCCCTTTGATTGGATATTATGGGATATACAAGTCTGTACATTTTTTGAACGAAGGTAAACGATTGAGAATTGATTTAGTTAGGCCAGAGATCAATGTGTAATCGATGTGTAAACTGTGATTCTGAATAAATATAAATGCTATCGAAATTTAGTTTGGATATCGTTATTATTGAATATACAAATCTGTAGATTAGTGACATTTTTTGAATGAAGGTTAGCGGTTGAAATGTGAATGAATTAGTTACGACGTGTTAAACAGTGGAAGGTCCGCCGGTTACAATGGGACGAACGGTAGAATATGACGATTTGAAACTAAAACTGTGATACAGAAAAAAGTATAACAGCTATCGAAATTTCGTGAACACGGCTAGATAGATACAAATCTCTAGATTTGTTTAATTGTTTGAACGATGGGAAACGGTTGAAATTTGAAATAGTTACGACGTAAAGCAGCGGAAGTAAACAGTGGAAGGTCCGCCGGTTACAATGGGACGAACGGTAGAATATGACGATTTGAAACTAAAACTGCGATACAGAAAAAAGTATAACAGCTATCGAAATTTCGTGAACACGGCTAGATGGAGACAAATCTCTAGATTTGTTTAATTGTTTGAACGATGGGAAAAGGTTGAAATTTGAATTAGTTACGACGTAAAGAATGTGAAGAATTAAGAGGCTGGGCGGACGGCTTTGCCGTCCGCCCATTGATTTGTATTGGAAAAATAAAGGTGGAAAAAGTAGAATAATTTGAAAAGTTGAATTAATATGAAGAATGTGAATAGATAGCCATCATGTCGTAATAAATATGAACATTTTGATATTTGAATGGTTTCTGTAGCTGAAAATATGAAGAAGGAGAAGAGTGCCAAAAAACGGGCGGAAGAAGAATAAAAATAACTAGAAAATTTCTAAAGAAATTTTGAGTGTGCCTGGCTCTGGCCCAGTCGTCCCCATATATTATTGAGGAAGTCATGTAAGTCATGCAAGAAAATCAAGCAGGTGCTGGTGTAGAGTAGAGTTAAGCGAGAGGGCAGTAATGATCTTCAATGTTGTCTGCACACACACACACACACACGTGATGATCTTGCATGTTGTCTGCACACACACACACACACACACACACACACACACAAATCAAGTCAAGTAATCAAGATACAGTACAGTTTTATGTGTGTGTGTGTGCGCGCGGATGAAACAGCGCGTTCTCCTGTGTGTGTGTGTGTGTGTGTGCACGCGGATGAAACAGCGCATTCTCGTGTGTGTGTGTGTGTGTGTGCGCGCGCGCGTGGGTTTTAACACACCACCGTGGACCTGTATTTGAGATTCAAAACGGTGAATCTCACCAGAAGCAGTTCCCGTTCACCGCCGCCATCATAAAGCTGTTGTTTTCCTGTGTAGCTTGATAAACGCAAAAAAAAAAAAATATATATTAATTTAATTTTTTTTGGAATTAATTAATTAAAAAAAAAAAAAAAAAAAAAGCTTGATAAACGCGGAAGAGCAGATCGGCGTTGACCAATAGGAGTTCTCTTGTATCCGCCGTCCAATCAGTGTGTAGTTTGATAAACGCAAAAAAAAATAAATAAATAAATAAATTTTAATTAATTAAAAAAAAAAAAAAAAAATTACATTTTTTTTAAATTAATTAATAAAAATGTGTTTGTGTTACTATTGGCCCCCCCCCCCCCCCCCCGGCCGTAGGTCCGCGGTGTGTTTGTGTTACTATTGGGGGCACCCCCCCCCCCCCCCCCCGGCCGTAGGTCCGCGATGTGTTTGTGTTACTATTGCGGGCACCCCCCCCCCCCGCCGGCCATAGGTCTGCGGTGTGTTTGTGTTACTATTGCGGGCACCCCCCCCCCCCCCGCCGGCCATAGGTCTGCGGTGTGTTTGTGTTACTATTGCGGGCACACCCCCCGCCCCCCCCGTCGGCCGTAGGTCCGCGGTGACGCCATGACGCTCGAACGTGAACGTCGTTTACGGCAGCGGAAGATTTACGACAGCCAGCATACAGACAGTGAGCAACGGACTTCACATGATATTATTCACAACTCGGATTAATTTAATGAAACCCATTGATTCTTTTGATCGGTGGACCCCTTTTGATTGGATATTATGGGATATACAAGTCTGTACATTTTTTGAACGAAGGTAAACGATTGAGAATTGATTTAGTTAGGCCAGAGATCAATGTGTGATTTAGTTAGGCCAGAGATCAATGTGTAATCGATGTGTAAACTGTGATTCTGAATAAATATAAATGCTATCGAAATTTAGTTTGGATATCGTTATTATTGAATATACAAATCTGTAGATTAGTGACATTTTTTGAATGAAGGTTAGCGGTTGAAATGTGAATGAATTAGTTACGACGTGTTAAACAGTGGAAGGTCCGCCGGTTACAATGGGACGAACGGTAGAATATGACGATTTGAAACTAAAACTGCGATACAGAAAAAAGTATAACAGCTATCGAAATTTCGTGAACACGGCTAGATAGATACAAATCTCTAGATTTGTTTAATTGTTTGAACGATGGGAAACGGTTGAAATTTGAAATAGTTACGACGTAAAGCAGCGGAAGTAAACAGTGGAAGGTCCGCCGGTTACAATGGGACGAACGGTAGAATATGACGATTTGAAACTAAAACTGCGATACAGAAAAAAGTATAACAGCTATCGAAATTTCGTGAACACGGCTAGATGGAGACAAATCTCTAGATTTGTTTAATTGTTTGAACGATGGGAAAAGGTTGAAATTTGAATTAGTTACGACGTAAAGAATGTGAAGAATTAAGAGGCTGGGCGGACGGCAAAGCCGTCCGCCCATTGATTTGTATTGGAAAAATAAAGGTGGAAAAAGTAGAATAATTTGAAAAGTTGAATTAATATGAAGAATGTGAATAGATAGCCATCATGTCGTAATAAATATGAACATTTTGATATTTGAATGGTTTCTGTAGCTGAAAATATGAAGAAGGAGAAGAGTGCCAAAAAACGGGCGGAAGAAGAATAAAAATAACTAGAAAATTTCTAAAGAAATTTTGAGTGTGCCTGGCTCTGGCCCAGTCGTCCCCATATATTATTGAGGAAGTCATGTAAGTCATGCAAGAAAATCAAGCAGGTGCTGGTGTAGAGTAGAGTTAAGCGAGAGGGCAGTAATGATCTTCAATGTTGTCTGCACACACACACACACACACACGTGATGATCTTGCATGTTGTCTGCACACACACACACACACACACACACACACACACAAATCAAGTCAAGTAATCAAGATACAGTACAGTTTTATGTGTGTGTGTGTGCGCGCGGATGAAACAGCGCGTTCTCCTGTGTGTGTGTGTGTGTGTGTGCACGCGGATGAAACAGCGCATTCTCGTGTGTGTGTGTGTGTGTGTGTGTGTGTGTGTGTGTGCGCGCGCGTGGGTTTTAACACACCACCGTGGACCTGTATTTGAGATTCAAAACGGTGAATCTCACCAGAAGCAGTTCCCGTTCACCGCCGCCATCATAAAGCTGTTGTTTTCCTGTGTAGCTTGATAAACGCAAAAAAAAAAAATATATATTAATTTAATTTTTTTTGGAATTAATTAATTAAAAAAAAAAAAAAAAAAAAAGCTTGATAAACGCGGAAGAGCAGATCGGCGTTGACCAATAGGAGTTCTCTTGTATCCGCCGTCCAATCAGTGTGTAGTTTGATAAACGCAAAAAAAAAAAAAATAATAATAATAATAATAATAATAATTAATTTAAAAAATATATATATATATATATTTTTTTGAATTCATTAAAAATAAATAAATAAAATAAAAAAAACCTTGATAAACGCGGAAGTGCAGATTGGCGTTGACCAATAGGAGTCCTCTTGTATCCGCCGTCCAATCAGACGACGGATATCTGTAGAGTTTGCCTGACAACAGCCTCGGGCCACTGACTAACCGACCTTAATTAGATCAAGTGGAAACACCTTTGACAGTAGTCATAGAAACGGGTTACACAGCCGCCCCTCCCCCCACTACTCCAGTGGGGGGAGGGGGCGGCTGCGCGTGTGTATTGATTGCCAACTGCCACTTTGTCCCTCACTCTGCTTCTCTCCAAACTGCCACTATTCTCTATGAGGAAAGCAGGGCTGGCTTCAAACGGTCTAACTCAAAAAGTATACATGTCACAGCTTAGATATTTACACCGTAGGAATCCCGGGATTCAGGCGAACAGTTTGATATATAATATGTCGGTGTAGCTTACACTTGCAAGACACACTTGCAAGTTTAAAACAGGGGTCCGTTCTGCTTCTCTCTGAAAATATTTGAAAATATTTGTATTGCAGTCAATGGGGAGAAGAGACAGACTGGCCGCACTTAGAGGCTGCTAATTCAAATTCTGTAAGTCTCTCTGATGTTTTGAGCACATTGTGAGAGACAGAACAAGTATGTCTACAAAACTGGAAAAAATCATGTGTGTAAAGTGTAAACTGTGGCCAGGAGCAGCGTGGAAAGAGAAACAATCTGGATTTATTTTGAGCTCTCTCCCACTCTAACCTGCACTCTGACACGAACATGCTACTTCTACTAATACAGTAGTCATAGAAACGGGTTACGCAGCCGCCCCTCCCCCCACTACTCCAGTGGGGGGAGGGGGCGGCTGCGCGTGTGTATTGATTGCCAACTGCCACTTTGTCCCTCACTCTGCTTCTCTCCAAACTGCCACTATTCTCTATGAGGAAAGCAGGGCTGGCTTCAAACGGTCTAACTCAAAAAGTATACATGTCACAGCTTAGATATTTACACCGTAGGAATCCCGGGATTCAGGCGAACAGTTTGATATATAATATGTCTGTGTAGCTTACACTTGCAAGACACACTTGCAAGTTTAAAACAGGGGTCCGTTCTGCTTCTCTCTGAAAATATTTGAAAATATTTGTATTGCAGTCAATGAGGAGAAGAGACAGACTGGCCGCACTTAGAGGCTGCTAATTCAAATTCTGTAAGTCTCTCTGATTTTTTGAGCACATTGTGAGAGACAGAACAAGTATGTCTACAAAACTGGAAAAAATCATGTGTGTAAAGTGTAAACTGTGGCCAGGAGCAGCGTGGAAAGAGACAAAATCTGGATTAATTTTGGGCTCTCTCCCACTCTAACCTGCACTCTGGCGGGAAAAGGCGGGAACATTCCTCGCAATACACACCCATTATAATCTCATAATTTATCCCAAAATGATCATGGTCATTGATCAGTGATTGATTAAAAACGATATTACCTATCAAAACGTGGAATAGTACACCAAATACACAAGACTTGTGTCTACTGTTTAATGTTCAAATTGAGTTTCTAGGTGAAAGTATGCCGGAGCAGCAGACAGCAGAAAAGTCTTGTTTTTTTTACCTCCTCCCATTCATTCTCTATGGGACTTTTTTCGCTGTTTTTCGCGACTTACGTCGCGAAAAATTCGTATTATTTTCACAAAAGTCTTAGCACACTTGCCCCGGAAGAGCCGCACGTTTTGATACCTTTTTTGTGTATGTGTGACCAAAGCTGCGGGAGGAGAAGTCGACCGAAAAAACGTGTAAGAAACGTAAGAATAATAATAATAACTAGAAAATTTCTAAAGAAATTTTGAGTGTGCCTGGCTCTGGCCCAGTCGTCCCCATATATTATTGAGGAAGTCATGTAAGTCATGCAAGAAAATCAAGCAGGTGCTGGTGTAGAGTAGAGTTAAGCGAGAGGGCAGTAATGATCTTCAATGTTGTCTGCACACACACACACACACACACACACACACACACGTGATGATCTTGCATGTTGTCTGCACACACACACACACACACACAAATCAAGTCAAGTAATCAAGATACAGTACAGTTTTATGTGTGTGTGTGTGCGCGCGGATGAAACAGCGCGTTCTCCTGTGTGTGTGTGTGCACGCGGATGAAACAGCGCATTCTCCTGTGTGTGTGTGTGTGTGTGTGTGTGCGCGCGCACGTGGGTTTTAACACACCACCGTGGACCTGTATTTGAGATTCAAAACGGTGAATATCACCAGAAGCAGTTCCCGTTCACCGCTGCCATCATAAAGCTGTTGTTTTCCTGTGTAGCTTTATAAACGCAAAAAAAAAAAAAAAAAAAATTAATTTAAATTTGTTTTTAATTAATTAATTAATTAATTTAAAAAAAAACAAAAAAAAACAGCTTGATAAACGCGGAAGAGCAGATCGGCGTTGACCAATAGGAGTTCTCTTGTATCCGCCGTCCAATCAGTGTGTAGTTTGATAAACGCCAAAAAAAAAAAAAAAAAAATGTAATTAATTAAAAAAAAAAAAAAAAATTAATTAAAAAAAAAATAATAATAATAAATAAAAATAAAAAAGCTTGATAAACGCGGAAGAGCAGATCGGCGTTGACCAATAGGAGTTCTCTTGTATCCGCCGTCCAATCAGTGTGTAGTCTGATAAACGCAAAAAAAATAAATAAAATAAAAAATTTAATTAATTAAAAAAAAAAAAAAAAAAAAATTTAATTTTTTTTTAAATTAATTAATTTAAAAAAAAAAAAAAAAGCTTGATAAACGCGGAAGTGCAGATTGGCGTTGACCAATAGGAGTCCTCTTGTATCCGCCGTCCAATCAGACGACGGATATCTGTATAGTTTGCCTGACAACAGCCTCGGGCCACTGACTAACCGACCTTAAAGAAGCACTATGCAACTCGTTTATCAAAAATAACCTTAACCATGCAGGTTGAGAGTCGTTCTGATCGTTCTACAACACTTTCTGGGTTGTTTGGTGGGTGTTTCATCTCCCCCTGTTGGGTCCCCGCGGAAAAACAGAACATGCAACTTCATGTGGCCGTCCCGGCCACTTACGGATGTGACTCAGCGGAAGTATCCAATCGCGCCTCGAAAATGTAGTCAGATTGTAGTTTCACTGCTTTACGGTAGACCTGGGCGGGGGTGCCAAACATGGGTCCGGCTGAATATAAAGAGTCAGTTGCAAGGCAATTCTGGATCAATCGACAAAACCACTATGGATCCATCAAGACCCAAGAGGGGAAGGTCGGAGGAATCGAAGAATAAGAGAAAGGATTATGATAAACAAAGAAACCAGACACGAGTGAACATAGGGCGAGCTTATGCGGAATGGCGTCAACTGAGAGACTCGGAAGAATGCAAAACGGACGCCGACTTGGCTGTCTTGCTGCTGAAATTGTAAGTAGCCTACCCTTGGGTGAACTTCGTTTTTGTAATGTGGTTTGAGAGTCTGTTGAACAATGTGTTTTGCTCGACCGTTTTATTGTGAGCCCTGTATGTGTTTAGCTTGGTTGCTTCATGGCTAGCTTGCTAGCTAGTGAGGGTTTATCCTAGCAGTGACTTGCTACCACACATGTTTGTTTGCGGTCCGAATCCAGGTTCTCGTTGTGTATTACTATTTATTTATCGAAGTGGGGGGTGGGGGGCGTTGTCAATGAGTTTTTACGACAGTGTTGTAGGCCTATTCCGAAGCTGCAGGGGGAGCTCTATAGTGAGAAATGCGAGCCCAATTCCGGCGAAAACCCAGAAACAGCGGAGGAATAACCGAGTTGCATAGCGCACCTTTAATTAGATCAAGTGGAAACACCTTTGACAGTAGTCAAAGAAACGGGTTACACAGCCGCCCCTCCCCCCACTACTCCAGTGGGGGGAGGGGGCGGCTGCGCGTGTGTATTGATTGCCAACTGCCACTTTGTCCCTCACTCTGCTTCTCTCCAAACTGCCACTATTCTCTATGAGGAAAGCAGGGCTGGCTTCAAACGGTCTAACTCAAAAAGTATACATGTCACAGCTTAGATATTTACACCGTAGGAATCCCGGGATTCAGGCGAACAGTTTGATGTATAATATGTCTGTGTAGCTTACACTTGCAAGACACACTTGCAAGTTTAAAACAGGGGTCCGTTCTGCTTCTCTCTGAAAATATTTGAAAATATTTGTATTGCAGTCAATGGGGAGAAGAGACAGACTGGCCGCACTTAGAGGCTGCTAATTCAAATTCTGTAAGTCTCTCTGATTATTTGAGCACATTGTGAGAGACAGAACAAGTATGTCTACAAAACTGGAAAAAATCATGTGTGTAAAGTGTAAACTGTGGCCAGGAGCAGCGTGGAAAGAGACAAAATCTGGATTAATTTTGGGCTCTCTCCCACTCTAACCTGCACTCTGGCGGGAAAAGGCGGGAAAATTCCTCGCAATACACACCCATTATAATCTCATAATTTCTCCAAAAATTATCATGGTCATTGATCAGTGATTGATTAAAAACGATATGACCTATCAAAACGTGGAATAGTACACCAAATACACAAGACTTGTGTCTACTGTTTAATGTTCAAATTGAGTTTCTAGGTGAAAGAATGCCGGAGCAGCAGACAGCAGAAAAGTCTTGTTTTTTTTACCTCCTCCCATTCATTCTCTATGGGACTTTTTTCGCTGTTTTTCGCGACTTACGTCGCGAAAAATTCGTATTATTTTCACAAAAGTCTTAGCACACTTGCCCCGGAAGAGCCGCACGTTTTGATACCTTTTTTGTGTATGTGTGACCAAAGCTGCGGGAGGAGAAGTCGACCGAAAAAACGTGTAAGAAACGTAAGAATAATAATAATAATAATAATAAGCCCGGTGGATAATAGATAGTGTGCTTTCAGGCACACTCAATAATAAGCCCGGTGGATAATAGATAGTGTGCTTTCAGGCACACTCAATAATAAGCCCGGTGGATAATAGATAGTGTGCTTTCAGGCACACTCAATAATAATAATAATAAGCCCGGTGGATAATAGATAGTGTGCTTTCAGGCACACTCAATAATAAGCCCGGTGGATAATAGATAGTGTGCTTTCAGGCACACTCAATAAGAAGAAAAAATCCACACAATAACAATAGTGCTCGGTGCGATGGCACCGTGGCACTAATAAACAAATAGCCTAAATAATTAACATAATTCATAGCTGTCAGTCATACAGTCATATTTCTGCCACTTTCCCACAACTGATTGTGAATAAATTGCAAATGGTAGCAAACACTGGAATTATTATAGAGTGCTGTGATTCATGTAGGCATGTCATGATTAATTTATAGGGATGCTCCGATCAATCGGCCGCCGATCGTTATCGGCCGATATGGACCCTAAACAGGTTGATCGGTGGGCTCTCAAAGTGCAGATCAGAAAAGCCGATCGCATATAAATATATATTTTTTATTTTATTTTTTATTTTTTTGTATCCGAGACTGTTTTTCTGTGCGTGACATAAATTATATGAGATTGTTTTGTTTTCCGCGCGTGACGTAAATTCAGGCATGCAAACTAGTCACCTTTCGGCGAAATTCGCGGTTTTGAAGACAAAATGTACCACTTGTGTGATTTGTGGAGATCCGTTGAGAAATGTTTTTTAGGGGGGGGGGGGGGGGGAGAGGCGAGCGGGCGGGAGAGAAGACGCAGCATTCTGTCAGGCGGCACGACAAGCGGGCGCACTCCCGTGGAACTGACGCTTCCGTGCTCGTCGAACGCATGCGCACGCTCGTGGGAGCCGTTGGAAGAATTGAGAACTGTTTACATCTTTCTGACGTGGCGGTTGAAAAATCGGTCCGCAGTGTGTTACGTCGGCCATAGTGTTACAATCGCGCGCACCCCCCCCCCCATCGGCCATAGGTCCCCCCCCCCCCGTCAACAATCGCGAACACTCCCCCCCCCCCCATCCATTCTGTGATCGGTATCTGCAGATTAATGATTCCTGTGATCGGTGATCGGATCGGCCCCCAAAAATGCTGATCGGAGCATCCCTATTAATTTACACTAATTAATTTACAAATTTCAACTTATTTCTTTGATTAAGGCTACCTAATCGGTTACTTATTAGATTTGATTCAACTTTATTGTCATTGCTCAGAGTACAAGTATGCTAAACTGCATTTTGTTGTCTCTGTACTTGTACAATGAATTAATTTAAATGCTATATAAATAAAGGCTAGTCACCTCTCAAATAAAGTTGTCAGTATACAATACAAACAAAATCTGAATCTATAAATAAATAATGTTTATAAACTTGATAAACATAATATAAAAAAACATTCACCAACAATAACAATGATTTGACTACTCAATGCAGAGAATGTAGGTAGTAGTCAAATTGAAGAGGGGATGAACGATTTGAAATAGTGGTTAGCTTTACAAGCAGGTAAAACATAACGACGCTCTGATGGCAACAGAGAAAATTCACTTGAATTCAAGTCCCTTTGTTTCACTCCGGTGATGTTAGAACAGATTTTAACAATACTGTTCAGGCTGTTTCTGTCTTTTACTGTGAGGCTGTGAAACCAGCAGATAAAAGAAAAGCTCAGGAAACTCTCAATAAAAGATTGATAAAATATCACAATGGCTATAAATGGTCATATTAAGTAATATGGAAATATTTATATGAAACATTAAGTAGTTTAAGGGGTAAATGGGGTCTAAACTGCTCCAAATTGAAAAACATGACTAAGGATAAGGTCACCATCAATATGTTGAACACATTTTGCCACTAAATATCCCTTAAAATATGTTTTAGTGATTTTATCCATCTTGGCTCTATATAGGCTGTGAGAAAGTACACATCAGTAAGTGTCTTGGCAGTGAGCAAGATAAAAATGAAACTTTGTCGTAGGATGACATTGAATACATTGTTGGAAAGGTCTTGATCTGCAGAGTACAGGTATGCCACTGTGGACATTCTGGGTGGTTCCTGCTCCTCAGGAATGCCCTTTGAACCTTGAACCTAAGGCTCTTTTAAAGGCTTACAGAAAAGCAACACAATGTGATACAAACATGGGGAAAACATTTTTGGAAAGCTGTTGACTTCTTCTATCATGGCCTTTGTGGCCTTTGCCAAACCATCAGGGGGCGCTACTGGGTAGGGTCAAAACCAGATTTCACCCAATTAACAATAGTAAAAATGAAATCTGACCAAATAAATGTGCTCCCCAGTCCCTAAAACATATAATACACTTGCGAAGTTCCTTGACACATTTTCACATAAAAGGGAACATTTTAACTAAACATTTTAGAACTACAAAAAACATGGCGGAAAAAAACATGGCGCCGCACACTTCAGTGTATTGCATTTTCCGACCGTTTGTAGTTTTTTTAATTCATTTTCCGGGTTAGGGTTAGCGTTTTGCCCATTTTCAAGAGAGAAAGTATAACCTGATCATATTTTGTTCATATTATAGGGAGATTGATGTTGTAAAAATATAAATATAGGCTACATTCTATTTCAAGTGTTTTTAGACGTGTTTCCACAGCTGCTTTGTTTGTCCATGAATTGGATGAACATGAATTGTTTGGAGTTCACATTGTGGGACATACATTGTGGTGTGGGACAATACTAGTTGTTGTTGTTGTTTTTTTAACAAACTTTATTGTCAACAATATTATGACATTACAACAACAATAGTACAGTAAGGACAGTACTTCCGGCTGATAGGTCCTCCCCAATGGGACAGGTGGTCACGGCCATATATATATATATATGGTCACGGCGTCTTTCAGCCGTAGCCCCTAGCAACCTGACGTCATTGAAACATGGTGCAGGAATCAGAGCTATAGAGTAAACATAGAGTTGTTTATAGAGTTGTTTACTCTATAGCTCTGATACAGGAGTAATAACTAACTAATAGGACGGATGCCCACACACCACTGAACGTCAAACGTCTGACGGAGACGATCTCCGTCATTGACTGACGCTAAAGTGCCCTTACCAACAGTCGCTATTTGACGATCTGGGAGTGAAACTGTGTTGTCCTGACTGAGTTTTCATAAAGATTATGCAATACATATTACACCCCAACTGTTTCTGTGGTAGGTTTTGAAAGCACAAAAGAAAACCGTGATCCGCGTGTTCGAGGTTTACACCCGCGACTCCGTTTTCAAAACAGCCCAATTTGGCGAGAAAGCCGTGAAGCTGGCAACCCTGCATCACCGTCACCTTCATTATAATTCATGTATTTTATAACCAGCAATTTATGTATCTTATAACCATGAAATGTCCTTGTTGGTTGTGCTCTCTTCAGGCGCCTCCACAGTGCCACGCGCGGATACTGTCGGTACAACACGCTATGTTACTTTGAAATGCGACGTAATCCAGTGTTCACGAAAATGTTCAATTAATGCTTTTGGCGACTGGGTAAATTAATTTAACTGCCATGTAGAAATCAACAGTTTCACAGGTAATGATAATGAACAAGTTGCATGTTTATTATACTCCGTGTCCAGATAGAAAGTGCAAACACAAAGATAAATTATAAAAGGTAATACAACAATCTAGTTATTTAAAGATATGTAGTCTACAGCTGGGGATTGATTAAAGTTCACTGTAGACACATTGACAATTGGATAATGGATAACAGTCTGTGTTGATACAATGAAAGAGAGAGAGAAGGCTCTCAAAGAGAGGGTGGGACAACCAAGTATGAAAAGAAAGATAATTTTAATTTTCCTATTGAGATCAATATTTTAATGGCAAATGTGTGTGAAACATGAGTGAGTCAATGAGAGAGTGTGACAGAGACAGCCAATAAAGCTTATTCAATTGAGGGAGGAGTGAGAGACAGAGCACGAGAGAGAGAGAGGCTGTAATGGGTTTTTTTCACGGATTGGAAGACAGTTGATAAGCTCAGAACCGGCGTCCTGGCGGTCTTCCCCCTCTCATAGTCCTCCTCACTGGGGAACCATTGTCACGTGTTTACATGTGGATTTTGGCACACTTCTGCCGCGCAGATCTGTAAATGCGATCCGTGTGTAAAAACGATTTGTCTGTAACTTCACGCAATACAGTCTACACACCACTAGTCGGCGCGTAGCACCCAGACGACTGGCCAGTGTCATTAACGGCAGCCATCTTCCCCATGACGATGACACGCTTAACGTCACTGGGTGCTACGCGCCGACTAAGGGATTTTTTCAGAGCGCCCCCAAGCTATAAAATTCAACGACGCTGATTGGCGAAATAAATATTTTTTTGCATAGCAACCGGGGAACCATTGGCTTAAATTCCAGCACTGTTGTGCTGATCAAACTGGCGCCCAGGGAAGACAGCCTATTGGCTAGCCTACACCACGTTGAACGTGACAGTGAACGTAACGTTGAACGTGACAGTGAATGCAGATATCATTCTGGAGAGTTCTAAAGTAAAATCATTATTAGCATGTAATTAACACCGATTCTTTTTTTTAAAAAAATATATACTTTTCAAAATGAGAGATTATATAAAAAAATAAAAAATAAAATAAAAACAGGCAGGCAGGTCGGTGGGAGGGCGGCGCCCCAGCGCCCTCTATGGGCGAGCCGCCACTGACGTTCACCCAGAGTAACAGATTAGTAACCTTAATCTAATAAATAAGTTGATATATAAATGAATTATTACATGCATACATGAATCACAGCACTCTATTAACTCTATTACTCTCCTTAAATTGACCGCTGCAGCCAGCACACTTTGAAGGCGAGCTGTCTCTGTTTCCGGCTCTCGACTTCCTTGTTCAATGTTCATTGTACAACTTGGATAATGGAACAAGCTGACGCTTTGGCGCGCTGAATTGCATTGCACGTCTCGGACAATGAAATTAGGCAATACCCCCTAAACGGTCCGTGTACGAAGTATAATTCATTTACAGTTGTTCACGTTGTATAATGAAAAAGGCCAGGAATTATCATATTTCTTTTACAATTGGATACTGGTTTGGAGTCACTGGGTCACATGGCATGGAAGCTATTGAAAGAACAGTATCATTTCTGAATATTAATATTCATATAAAATAGAGGAAGCACTAAAATACAATACAAAGTGGTGTGTCTTTTTCCTAGGCTTTAGATTTACAATTGGATACTGGTTTGGAGTCACTGGGTCACATGACATGGAAGCTATTGAAAGAAATATGATCATTCCTGCATATTAATATTCATATAAAATAGAGGAAGCAATAAAATACCATAACAAGTGGTGTGTCTTATTCTTAGGGTTTACTTTTACAATTGGATACTGGTTTGGAGTCACTGGGTCACATGGCATGGAAGATATTGAAAGAAATATGATAATTCCTGCATACTAATATTCATATAAAATAGAGGAAGCAATAAAATACCATAACAAGTGGTGTGTCTTATTCCTAGGCTTTAGATTTACAATTGGATACTGGTTTGGAGTCACTGGGTCACATGGCATGGAAGCTATTGAAAGAACAGTATCATTTCTGAATATTAATATTCATATAAAATAGAGGAAGCACTAAAATACAATACAAAGTGGTGTGTCTTATTCCTAGGCTTTAGATTTACAATTGGATACTGGTTTGGAGTCACTGGGTCACATGGCATGGAAGCTATTGAAATAAATATGATAATTCCTGCATATTAATATTCATATAAAATAGAGGAAGCAATAAAATACCATAACAAGTGGTGTGTCTTATTCTTAGGGTTTACTTTTACAATTGGATACTGGTTTGGAGTCACTGGGTCACATGGCATGGAAGCTATTGAAAGAACAGTATCATTTCTGAATATTAATATTCATATAAAATAGAGGAAGTACTAAAATACAATACAAAGTGGTGTGTCTTATTCCTAGGCTTTAGATTTACAATTGGATACTGGTTTGGAGTCACTGGGTCACATGACATGGAAGCTATTGAAATAAATATGATAATTCCTGCATATTAATATTCATATAAAATAGAGGAAGCAATAAAATACCATAACAAGTGGTGTGTCTTATTCTTAGGGTTTACTTTTACAATTGGATACTGGTTTGGAGTCACTGGGTCACATGGCATGGAAGATATTGAAAGAAATATGATCATTCCTGCATACTAATATTCATATAAAATAGAGGAAGCAATAAAATACCATAACAAGTGGTGTGTCTTATTCTTAGGGTTTACTTTTACAATTGGATACTGGTTTGGAGTCACTGGGTCACATGGCATGGAAGCTATTGAAAGAACAGTATAATTTCTGAATATTAATATTCATATAAAATAGAGGAAGCAATAAAATACCATAACAAGTGGTGTGTCTTATTCTTAGGGTTTAATAATACAATTAGGTACTGGTTTGGAGTCAGTGGGTCACATGACATGGAAGCTATTGAAAAAACTGCAAGTATGTTGTATTGATACATTTACGTGAAGTAATTCATTGACGGTCCCTAAATCAGTTTCCAGCGATTCACCGCGAGGCTCTGCGAGGTGCGCTAACCGCTCTCCTGCTGCTATTGCCGGGCAAACCTCCGTGAAGTCGCGGCTGGAACTGGACTGAATGTCCGTCGAATATCCAACCTAAAACTAACTTCACCGCGGTGGTGATCTGTGTGTTTTGTCGTTGTGAACTGAGCTATCATCGCAGCACGTCCAGTCTGAAATACCACTTGCAATATCAAGCATTTTTACTGTACCATTTTGGAGAAATTCAACAATAAAAGTCCCATAGCTCTGATTCCTGCACCATGTTTCAATGACGTCAGGTTGCTAGGGGCTATGGCTGAAAGACGCCGTGACCATAGACATACTATTTGTATATTATATATATATATATATATATATATATATATATATATATATATATATGTCCCCAATGGGACAGGTGGTCACGGCCATAGACATTATATAGCCTCTATATATATATATATATATATATATATATATATATATACTGTATATATAGGCTATATGTCTATGGCCGTGACCACCTGTCCCATTGGGGAGGACCTATCAGCCGGAAGTACTGTCCTTACTGTACTATTGTTTATGTTGTAATGTCATAATATTGTTGACAATATTATGACTTGTTTGTTAAAAAAAACAAAACAACAACAACTATTATTGTCCCACACCACAATGTATGTCCCACAATGTGAACTCCAAACAATTCATGTTCATCCAATTCATGGACAAACAAAGCCAGGGTTGCCAACTTTGGGACTTTGGCTGGAGTGAGACTCTAAAATATTAGTGTGAGCAGCTGCGAATTTTTTGGACAACCCTAACCCTAATTTTTTTTTTTTTTACAAAATAGTCCTCGTTTACTTAGTATAAACCCTCATTTATGAAAAAAAAAGTTAAAGAATGGAAACGCTTTTTCAAAATGCACAATTAATTTATTGATTGTACTATTACAAAATAAAGACAGGCATCTTAAATAAAGACAGAGAAATAAATTTAAAAAAAGGGACACAGTAGTTACCTATTAGTTACCTATTACCTGTTAGTTATCTCCTCAGAGCTGGCTGGCGCGCATCAGTGGGCTCCGACTCCGAGTCCGAACCTATACGTACGCTCTGAACTCTCTCTGACCTTCTCAAACGCAACTTAGTATCAGGTGCGTGCAGAGGCGGTCCTGGCTAGATTTGCGCCCTGGGCGAACACCCCTAGCCTGGCTCCGCCCTCCGACGTACTTCCGCTCAATTTTCATTTCCCTTCAGTACTAGGTCTGGGTATTCGGCATATTCGCGGGTTTTCTCCCGGTAAAGAAGAAGATAAGGACGCCTTCTACAATCAGCTCCAAACCGTGCTTGAAGAGATCCCCAGCTATGACATCAAGATGCTGATTGGAGACTTCAATGCAAAACTGGATGATGACAGAAGGGGCCTTAACACCACAGTGGGACCACACGGGTCTGCAAGCTCCACAAATGACAACGGAGAGAGACTGTTGATGCTAACCAGCACCAACGGTTTCAGCATCGGAAACACCTTTTTTGGGCACAAGCGGATCCACAAGATGACCTGGGTTTCACCTGGTGGTGGGACCCGGAACGAGCTGGACTACATCTGCATCAACACAAGGTGGCGCTCATCATTGCTAGACGTTCGCTCCTATAGAGGTGCAGATGTAGGATCAGATCACTTCCTTGTGGTGGGTAAAATCAGGCTGAAGCTAAAGAAGGTGGAAAAGGTGCAGCCCAAGAGACCTTACGCGGTGGACAAGCTGAAGAATAACAACGTATCAGAAAGCTTCCGTGAGGAGTTGAGTATTTATTTATTTATTTATTTATTTATTTATCAGGGACAATGCACATTAATCAACACGTCATTTTTAAATTCCATGTAAATGGGCCAGAGTTAGCCATAAGCTAATTTTCATCTGTAGTCCCTGAGCAGGCTCTTACAAAGTGATAAAAGTGATCCGTACAAAAACATACAATACAGTAAAAACATGCATACAACATACATTACAACACGAAAACATAGTACAGGGGGCAGTGAAAAAAGAAGCTAGTAATATTGAATTTTACTCATGATTACAGATTTGGTTTGCTTTAAGCCACTTCTTAAGGTTACATTTGAAGGTGAGATAGTTGGAGGTCTCTCTTACTTCAGTAGGGAGACTGTTCCAATGATGCGAGGCTCTAACAGAGAAGACTGTTTTCCCAAACACACTGCGTCTGTTTGGAACTTCGCAGTCCCCTCTGGTAGTTGCCCTCGTTATTCTGGCACCACTGTCCCTACGACCTATAAATTGTGTCAGTGGTGGAGGTGCAAGTCCGTTTAGAATCTTAAACGTGAGACAAGCATCTGCAAAGTGTTTAAGGCTGTCAAAATTTAATAAATTGTACTTTTGGACTATATGGCAGTGGTGGTAACGGTTGGGTTTTTGGTCCAGTGTTTTAAGTGTCTGTTTGTACAGTGACTCTATGGGTTTTAAAGTTGTCAGATTTGTCTGTGACCAGGTTGTGAAACAGTACGTTATGTGTGAGAAGATCATAGCATGCATGAACAGTTTAGCTGCGTCTGTTGTTAAATATGGTCTTATGTGTCTGAAATTAGATAAATTGAATTTGATTTTGTTGGCAACATTTTTAACATGTTTTTTGAATGTCAGGTTTGAGTCTAGTGTGATTCCAAGATATTTAAATTGTGATACTACCTGAATACTGTTACCTTTGATAAGAATGTCAGTGTCAGGATCTGTAGAATTGCGTGAGAAAAACATACAGACAGTTTTGTTTGTGTTGAGGTGTAAACATGAGTTCCTCAACCAATCAGATACATGGACCATGGCTGCAGTTAATTTTTCAGCTGCTAATTGTTTGTTTTTAGTATGTATATACAGAACTGTGTCATCAGCGTACATTTGTATGGAGACAGTTGGACATATAGAGGGCAGATCATTTATATACAAACTAAACAGAATGGGGCCCAGTATTGATCCCTGAGGAACTCCTATGTTACAGTTGAGATATGTTGACTGTGTATTGCCAATGCGAACACTTTGCTTCCTATTTACCAAATATGAACGCATCCATTCAACAGTTTCAGTAGAGAAGTTAAAGAAGGAAAGTTTTGACAAGAGTACCTGATGGTCTACAGTGTCAAATGCCTTTTTAAGGTCCAGAAATACAGCGCCCACTATGCCACCAGCATCTAACTTTGACTTTACACTTTCCAGGAAATAACAATTGGCAGTAAGAAGCTTGCGGTACCACAACATCCTTCAACCATTGAGGAGCAGTGGAGTCTGTTCTCACGTACCATCACTGAGACTGCAGAGGCAGTTTTAGGCAGAAGGAGGGGTACCAACAAAGAAAGGTGGATAACAGACCACACATGGAAGTTGATCGATGAACGAAAGGTGGCCAAAATAAAAAGAGAACAGAAGAGGAGACTCCGGAGTTGGAGGATGGAAGATGAGGAGTACAGGCGTCTGGACAGGGAAGTGAAGAAGAGCTGCAGAAATGATAAAAGACGGTGGCTAGAGGAGAAAGCAAGAGAGGCACAGGAGGCAGCGGAGAAGAACAACACAAAAACGCTGTACAGGATCGTACGGGAGCTAACCAGCTCCAGGAGCAGCTCCGGTGTGCCAACCAGGAGCAAGGATGGCAGGGCACTCCTGACCGACGAAGAGCAGGAGGCAAGGTGGGTGGAGCACTTCAAGGAGGTTCTCAATCAGCCAATACCTTCCATGCTCTTCAATTTCGATCGCGAAACACCGGCTCCAACTCTGAACGTTACTTCAGGAGGGATATCCGGGACTGAGGTTGTCCGAGCAATCAAGAGCCTCAAAAACAACAAGGCACCGGGACTCGACGAGGTAGCCGCCGAGTTGTTGAAGCACGGCCAGGACGTTGTTGTGGAGAGCCTCACTAGCCTGTTCAACATGATTTGGCACGCTGAAGAAGTTCCAGCCGACTGGAGACGTGGGGTCATTGTGACACTGCCCAAGAAGGGAAACCTCGCGGACTGCAACAACTGGCGGGGCATCACACTGCTGTCTATCCCTAGCCAGGTATTCTGCAGTGTATTGCTCCAACGTCTTAAAGAGGAGGTGGACAACATCCTAAGGGAAGAACAAGCTGGCTTCAGGAAGGGAAGGTCCTGCTCCGAACAGATCTTCACTCTTCGCAACATCATTGAGCAGTGCCAAGAGCTTCAGACACCCCTCATGATCAACTACATCGATTTAAAAAAAGCTTTCACCGGGAATCACTGTGGCAGATCGTCCAGCTGTATGGTGTACCACCCAAGTACGTGAACATCTTCAGGTCCCTGTACCACAACTCCACTTGCAGAGTCAAAACCAACAACGGCACAACCGATGACTTTGACATCGTGACCGGTGTAAGACAGGGTTGCATTCTGTCACCACTGCTCTTCATTATTACAATTGACTTTGTGATGAGGAAGTCCGTCACCGGGAAAAACTTCGGTATCAAGTGGGGAGGGGGCAGACTAGCCGATCTGGACTTTGCGGACGATTTGGCTCTGTTAAGTCATACCCGGCCTGCACTCCAAGAGTTGACCAACAGACTCCATGAGCACGGAGATAAGGTCGGTTTACGGATAAGCCAAGAAAAGACAAAGGCCATGATCATTGGACAATACCAACACCTTCCACCACTCACTATAGGCATACATGACATAGAGTATGTTGACAACTTCACGTACCTTGGAAGTAACATCTCGAACACAGGAGACGTGGAGAAAGACGTCAACAACCGAGTTGGCAAAGCTGCAGGAGTGTTTCAGCGTCTCCGCAACATTTGGTCGTCTAAAACCATCTCTACGGCCACCAAGCTACGCCTCTATATGTCAGTGGTCATCCCAACAGCGACCTACGCCGGTGAGACGTGGACGAAGACAGCCAACACGACCAACAAGTTGGACGTCTTCCACCGAAGATGCCTCAGATCCATCCTGAGGATCTCATGGAGAGACCACATCACCAATGAGGAGGTGATGAGAAGGGCAGGGGTAGCACCACTGTCTGTTATCATCGATGGAAGGAGAAGGAGAATGGCTGGACACGTACTCCGACTGCCAAGAGAAAGACCGGCAAGTGTGGCAATGGACTGGATGCCAGAAGGTGGAAAGAGGAAGAGAGGGAGGCCAAAAAAGACATGGAGACAGACAGCGAAGGAAGACCTAAGCGAGATGGGTGTCAGCTGGCACGGAGCAAGAAGGGTCGCCAGAGACCGGAATAAATGGAGAGGACTCGTCGCCCAATGTTCCAAATAGGAACGGGAGGAACTAAACTAAACTAAACTCCCGGTAAAGTTTTGCCGGTCCAATCAGCGAACAGGAGGCGCGGCCTGAGAACAGTGACGTAGAGGTCGTGCGCGAATTTCAGTTATTGAGCGTAAGTACGGAGGCGGGCGGAGGCTAATGCTAATGCTCACTGCATCTGCCGTTTGTATACTGCGCGCAACGTGGTTTCTGGCGCATGAAATACGTCACGACCAAACGTTAGCAATTGGTTATGGCAGATTCGGAGTGGCACTGGGCAGAGCCAATAGTTTTAAACTTCAACAGAGCACCCGCCTTCAGTTAGTTAACAATTGTCAATGGTGAGTGGCCAGACTCTCTGTACAAATGAAATGTAGTACGAGAGGCTGGTGACCAGGCTAGAACACCCCCCCCGGACGAAAAAAAAAAAAATCTTCTCCCACCCGGGATTTGAACTCGGGCCGCCCGCATGGCATGCAGTGACACTACCGCTGCACCACCGTTATCATGTGACCATTTGCCGCAAACAAGCAAACTTGTTAAGTGCACATCGCATCAATAGAATGAGATCGGTAATAATACAATCCACCATCCCCGTGCCTTTTATTTACAACTTGACTACTGTCCAGCAAGTTGACGTGACAATGAGGGCGCCCCAGCGCCCACTCCACTAACCTGACATGGAAATGAGCGGTAGTATAGAAAACTGGCGAGTTTTGTTTTTAGTTTAGTTTTTAGTTTTTTTTTTAGGGCGCGCTCGTGCGCCCTCACATAGATTGCGCCCTGGGCGGTCGCCCACTTTGCCCATCGGTAAAACCGGCCCTGGGTGCGTGGTTTTCAGCGAATCAACGATCAGAGAATACTGCCGTGATCACTTGTAGGTAGGCAGATGTTACAGCTGCTAGTCTGCTCCCGCAGAAAATGAACGGGAGGATTTTTTATTTTGGCGTGACATTTCTTGCCTGTGCGTGACAGCGTGAGATTGATGGTGAAAGCGTGACAACTGTTGGCAACCCTGCAAAGCAGCTGGAAACACGTCTAAAAACACTTGAAATAGAATGTAGCCTAGGCCTATATTTATATTTTTACTACATCAATCTCCCTATAATATGAACAAAATATGATCAGGTTATACTTTCTCTCTTGAAAACGGGCAAAACGCTAAAATGAATTTAAAAAAATACAAACGTTCGGAAAATGCAATACACTGAAGTGTGCGGCGCCATGTTGTTTTCCGCCATGTTTTTTGTAGTTCTAAAATGTTTAGTTAAAGTTTTCCCTATTATGTGAAAATGTTTCAAGGAACTTCGCAAGTGTATTATATGTTTTAGGGACTGGGGAGCACATTTATTTGGTCAGATTTCATTTTTACTATTGTTAATTGGGTGAAATCTGGTTTTGACCCTACCCAGTAGCGCCCCCTGATGGTTTGGCAAAGGCCACAAAGGCCATGATAGAAGAAGTCAACAGCTTTCCAAAAATGTTTTCCCCATGTTTGTATCACATTGTGTTGCTTTTCTGTAAGCCTTTAAAAGCGCCTTAGGTTCAAGGTTCAAAGGGCATTACTGAGGAGCAGGAACCCAGAATGTCCACAGTGGCATATCTGTACTCTGCAGATCAAGACCTTTCCAACGATGTCTTCATTGTCATCCTACGACAAAGTTTCATTTTTATCTTGCTCACTGCCAAGGAACGTTGATGTGTACTTTCTCACAGCATAGAGCCAAGATGGATAAAATCACTAAAACATATTTTAAGGGATAGCCTATTTAGTGGCAAAATGTGTTCAACATATTGATGGTGACCTTATCCTTAGTCATGCTTTTCAATTTGGAGCAGTTTAGACCCCATTTACCCCTTAAACTACTTAATGTTTCATATAAATATTTCCATATTACTTAATATGACCATTTATAGCCATTGTGATATTTTATCAATCTTTTATTGAGAGTTTCCTGAGCTTTTCTTTTATCTGCTGGTTTCACAGCCTCACAGTAAAAGACAGAAACAGCCTGAACAGTATTGTTAAAAATCTGTTCTAACATCACCGGAGTGAAACACAGGGACTTGAATTTAAGTGAATTTTCTCTGTTGCCATCAGAGCGTTGTTATGTTTTACCTGCTTGTAAAGCTAACCGCTATTTCAAATCGTTCATCCCCTCTTCAATTTGACTACTACCTACATTCTCTGCATTGAGTAGTCAAATCATTGTTATTGTTGGTGAATGTTTTTTTATATTATGATGTTTATCAAGTTTATCAACATTATTTATTTATAGATTCAGATTTTGTTTATATTGCATTTATTTTTTTATTTGAGAGGTGACTAGCCTTTATTTATATAGCATTTAAATTAATTAATTGTACAAGTACAGAGACAACAAAATGCAGTTTAGCATACTTGTACTCTGAGCAATGACAATAAAGTTGAATCTAATCTAATAAGTAACCGATTAGGTAGCCTTAATCAAATAAATAAGTTGAAATTTGTAAATTAATTAGTGTAAATTAATAATGACATGCCTACATGAATCACAGCACTCTATAATAATTCCAGTGTTTGCTACCATTTGCAATTTATTCACAATCAGTTGTGGGAAAGTGGCAGAAATATGACTGTATGACTGAGAGCTATGAATTATGTTAATTATTTAGGCTATTTGTTTATTTATTTTGTTTTGCTCTTCTTAAATTGACTCCTGCAGCCATTGCAACGAACACACTTCAAAACGCGCAACTTTTACCTTGCTTTACTTTGAAGGCGAGCTGTCTCTGTTTCCGGCTCTTGACTTCCTTGTTCAATTTTCATTGTACAACTTGGATAATGGAACAGGCGCGCTGAATTGCATTGCACGTCTCGGACAATGAAATTAGGCAATACCCCCTAAACTGGCCTTTTTCATTATACAACGTGAACAACTGTAAATGAATTATACTTCGTACACGGACCCTAAACTGGCCTTTTTCATTATACAACGTGAACAACTGTACATGAATTATACTTCGTACACGGACCATCTATTCTTCTCGCTTGCATTCTCTCAAAAAGCTTTCCCTCATATTTTGATGATAATATAATAGATAGTATTGATTCTAGATTCTAATTCATCAAGCTCTTTGGAACAACTAATTTAGTCTTTTAGCATTACCTTTGAATCTTATGCACACATTATTTTATTTTATTTTAAACTAGGTAAACTATTCAATTGTTCTAATAAGGCCAAATTCATGAGCTAGTCTCGCCCAACTGGAAGAGATGTAACTCTAGAGAAGATCTCACCCACAAGCCAATCAGGATGAGGCACTTCTTTTCAATCCAATCATTGTCAAATGCACAACAAATCATTATTACACAGTGTTAACATCTTTCAACATCAATCACTTGTAAACAATCAATCATTAAAGGAATCAAAGAAAACATAACATATAAAACATAAAAACACATCACATTCAGATAAAACTTTCAGTCATGTTGACTCCTAGTATAGAAATTATGATCCACAGCTGGTAACAGGAAGCAATGTTCCTGTTGTTCATCCCGTGTTTGCGGTCCATTCCAATGTCCAGTTTTGAGTCCATTTAGGGCAGGAGCCTCAGATCAACTGTCCTTTCTCTGATGGACCTCCCTCTATTGTCCTGAGAGGAAGAAATTCCAGAACCAAACAGTATCTTTGCAGAAAAGTATCTGACACAACATAACCTAATCAGTATGTGAACAGTTATTACAGTGTAATTATAGATCAGCTGTGTCCAAAATCCTGAATGAACCAAATGATCTTCTATCATTTTTAATTAATATTCCCATAAGTTATTATTACCATTGATTAATATTGAAATGATCCCCCCTTGTACCTTATCATCTACTTTGTTCCCCTTAGGTGATCATTAGTACTGGTTCCTAGTTAAAGTTTGAAGGCTGATTCCCATTTATATAGACAATAGTAAATAATTGTTAATAAGTGAATTTCTGTGCACACTTAATATATCAAACAAATGTGTATACATAGATGGTTCAAATAATAGGTGAATATTAGTGAATAAATGAATATTTATGGTCACACTGGTCCAACATAGTCATTGAACAGTCATTAGTAAGCTTGATTACTTAAAATGGATACACTTCAAGTAAACTACCCTCGATTTCCATTTCCTCATTGTCATTATCCTGATTTTGATATAAACAATGATGCCACTGGAATGTCATATATGACATAAGATGTTCATTGGCTCTATCCCCTTTTATAATAGGCGCTAGTCTTCTTGTTTGGTATCGATCAATACAGTTTTTGGTGACATTCCAAATGGTGTCACATAGATCCTCTTCTATCATGCCTACAGCATTATCTTCTACACTTCCTTCATCGTTTTGGAAACATTCTAATCCCTGCTCTACATTAAGCTCAACCCCTTTAGGTACAGACAATTCTCCTATTCTATTGGACAATTCCATGTCCTTCTTTAGATTTACTGTATTCACTTGATCCCATATACATCAAACATTGACCTCAACATAAGGGCATTGACCATGCATCATCATTTGGGCTCACTGTTGTACTTTGCATTTGATTTCTTTCAAGTTGTTATCTTTCCTGTTCTTGTTTTTTAGTGTAACTCCTCAATCTCTTGTTCACAGATTCCCCAATTATATTCAATATTTATTATATACAATGTATCTTGATGACTTTTAGCACACATATAACGTTTTGTTTGTATCAGACTTCCAGTAAATACCACCCATGTATACCTATTGTTTGCTTATACAACCACTTTCTTGATTTTACCACAATTTGTTTTTCAATGCGTTCAAATCCATACTGTTTAAGTTTTCTTGTTATTGAGAAGTTATTATTATTTTCGATTTTGTCATCAATTTTGAGTTTAATCTATTTTATCAGTAACCGGATTTGGATCTATTTTGTCATATTGAAGGACTATACCATACGTTGGTCCTTGGTCACGCAAGAGACTTCTACATTTGGTTTTAAGTCTAGTATTATTTCTAACTCTACATGCGGAAACCTCTTTTTAATTCTAATTTATACGCACTACTACCCTGATCCTATTGATCTCGAGTCTACCGTTATACACCAGTACATTGGTTCTTGCCGAATGTCAATTGTACATTGAACTTGTCCCCAGGTAACTAAGTTATACTTTGGGTGTATTGCTACCTAGCATCTCGCTACCTATCATGACAGTAAGAATAATTTGTTGTTCGTCTGCATAGTTAACACTTTGAATATATAATTGAATATATATTTGAACATATAAGATAACTTGATTTTCTGACCTTTTTCCCTTGCATGTTTAACTATTCCGTATATCTCGGGGCTGGCCTTTCCTGCAACACGTTCATGCTTTCTCTAGTGTTACCACCTAATTCCTGGTTGGTCCAGGTCTGCTCTGTTGTGGTTTCACTCTTCCTCTGGATCCGTCCCTGGGTCTGTGGAATTTGCCAAAGCCCGCAGAGGATCAGTAGCAGGCTCACCAGCCTCGGCATCATCATATGTCTGTTGTTCCTGGCCGGGTTAGGTCTGGTACTGGGGTGGTCGTTCAGTGCTGGGTACACCTGCACTCAGCTCCTCCTTGTGGTCCTCCCTCATCTTTGGTTGAGCATCTTTTCTGCAGTGGTTGAGGTGGTACCATGTGGGTTAGGGTTAGGGTTAGGGTTAGGGTTAGTATTGGTGACTTTGTATGGTCCTTCTCTCCTGGGCTCGTTCCACTTTCTCCTGAACCCCTCAGGTACAACTGGTCATCTGGCTCCACCCCCCTTGGTGGTTCTTCCTCCAGCTCTGGGACTCTGTCTTTCTCCTGTTAGAATATGAGCTTGTGTATGGAAGTTAGTTGTCTGATATACTTTTTCCAATTCTATTTCTAATTGTTCTAATGGGGGCCCCTTGTGGGGCCCTCGAAGTGTTGGTGAAAGCATGGGTCGCCCCGTAAGCATTTCATGCAGGATTAGATGCGTCATTCCGTTAGCTTGCATGCAATAACTCATTAGTGTTAGTGGTATTACATCTATCCAATTCAATTTACACTTCCAGAAATGTTAATTTTTGTCTTGAATGTCCCATTCACTCTTTCCACCATTCCTTGTGACTGAGAATGGTAAACACCTAGCTGATCCATTGTCTGAGCTACTTTCTAATTGAATTCCAAACCTTGGCATGATTTTTCTAGTCAAAAACTTAATTACAGTAGTCACACTTTTATCTTTTAATGGGACTGTTTCTACCCATCTGTTAAATCTTTTAATGCGTACTAGCATGTACCTTTTACCATATACACTTTTGATCATATCAACATAGTCCAAGACCTGATGTCTAAATGGTCCCTCAGGTATGGGAATGTGTCTCAGTGGAGTAGTGATTGTTTTTCTTACGTTGTTTTCTGCACATACTTCACAATCATTGAGCTAATTAGCAATCATTGTTTGCAAGTATGGTGACCAAAAATCTTGTTTTCCAACATACCTTTTGACTCTACACTCATCAAGTGGGACATGCATACATAGGGGGTGAGGTGAGGCTAAGCAAAAGGGATTGGGGGAAGGAGGTGTTAGGTACAACAGCTTATAAGCAATACAGCGAAGTTGCCCCTCATGCCTTAGGGGAGCGGGACAACTTCTTTTTTAGTAGACGGTCAGGGTCATATCGCAATAGGATTCTTCGTCATCGTCTTTAAGGGGCTCGACCAGGAGTGAGCCCATCTGATGTTCATAGTCTCTGGGGGCGTTTTCTTTGGACAGGGCCGTGGCAATGAGTCTGACACAGAGGGTGCGGGCACAGGGGATGCAGCAACATCCACAGGTGATAAGAATGGCCAGAAAACAGGCCAGGGATGTGAGGACGGCCATGACAAGGGCCTTCCACTTGCCGAACAGGCCTCGCATCCAGGCCTCGCATCCAGGCCTCGAGTGGGTTGTCCAACTCAGAGGCTTCTTTCAGCTCCGTGGACAGGGCTCGGAGACCATTGAGTGCTTTGGTAACGGACCCATCCGGGGCCGTGTTGTTGGGGATGAACGTGCAGCACTGGTCACCGAACATAGCGCAGACACCTCCTTTCTCGGCCAGGAGCATGTCCAGGGCTACGCGGTTCTGGAACGCCATTAGGGAGGTGGCAGCGAGTTGGGTAGAGATGCCCTCCACGGCATCTCGGGTGAGGTTGGCTAGGCGTTGCACATTGTAGTGGATATAGTTAATACGATCAACGTTTTTGTTTGGCGTAATAGGGAAGAGAGCTGATAGGATCTCGAATCCGGCCCCGATCTGGTCTGCTAATTTGTACTCGTTTGGAACGCCCCGTGGAATGCCTATGGCATCGATGTAGCAGGGAGAGTTTTGGAGGTCGAAACTGGCGGGGGTAGGCAGTGTCGCGTCGGGTGCGTTCAGGGGCCGTATTGTTAGTTTATTAGACGTTTGGACGAACACGGTCACAGGTACAGTTAGCCGTACGATAGTACAGGTCCCAGACCAGTGTCTGGGTAGGCGCAATCGCAGAATGTCAGTAGCGCATAGCCAATAAAGGTCCATTCGACCGAGAGTTAGTTGAGTCATATTCGGCCATCCAGTAACGTTATATGTGTGTTGACACCATGCCGCAGGGAAGATCCCCTACCGGTCGCGTACTCACTCGAGTGAAACACCAATAGGGGGCGGGTTGCGCTTTGAATGTGGGCGGAGTCGTTTTGTTCAGGCCGGGGGGAAATAAATTCCCGAGGAGAGTACAGTTCTTGGGGTGCGCTTCTATAAAGAGTCGTATCATGCAGTAGGTGCCACGGGGGTTGTCGGTTTTGTTGAGGTATACAGGGATGGTATTAGAGCGGGACGAGCTGCTGCACAAGCGACGCAATCGGATAGGCCTTGTAGGCGGACGGTGCCAACTAGCCATGCTAGCCATTGATTAGTTTCAGAGAACCCAGTGGCTTGAGCGAATATGTCGTGGGTGGGTATATCATTAGTGGACTCTACGTTGAATATGGTTACGCCTTGTTCAGAGTATGTAACTGCCGGGGTTGATGATTTCGATTCGGGTAGGATATTAACTCTAACGACGCTCATGGGGTCCCATGCTCCCCATCTACTAACTCCCACAGTTAGATATAAAACGTTCGGTGCGGAGGGACAGAGAGGATTATAATATTGGTGAGCGCCTACCGAGGTGAGAGTGAGGATCAAGTTCTTCCCTTCCATAGTTAATCCCCCGCCCTCTTGGAGTACTCTAGTACCGTCCCAGCGGTGCGCGAGGGTTGGTGAATGCTCTAGTCGCCCGGTTGCCGGTCCCCGCTATGCCTATCCCAGCCCCTTCGTCTCTGGTATCCCATAGAATATGCCCCGCATTCCTACACCCCGTGAGACTACAACCCCAGGAGGCGCCTTTTCGCCATTCGGGTCTCCCCCCTATCGGTCCGTCGCACACATACTTGTCGTCATGCTCCCATCTGGAGCCAGAGCGTTTCCATATGGTGTCAGTGAATAGGGTGTGTAGGGGGATAGAGTACATACGTTTGGTGCTGTTGATGTGGGTGAGCTGGACGCCATCAAACTGGCGGAGGCAGGGGTCGGAGTCGTTTCTTCGTGGGGCATGGGGGTCGTCGTAGGGGAGGATGGTTCTGCGTCTGCGGGCAGGGGGGTTGTAGGCAATTGGGGGTTCACGGGTAGTACGTTGGGTGGCGTTGGTGTGGTTGGTACTGCCGTTGTCGAGGATGTCCCATCCCCAAGACATAGGGATGCGGGGTGGTCGTCGGGATTGGATCAGGGTTGTCCGTGATGATTCTCAGGAGACCATACAGGAACAGCATGCCTGCTAACACACTTAGCAATGCTCCCACAAATAGTCTCTGGCTTACTTTGTGGCTCTTGATACACCGCCAGTTGGTCGGTGGATTCCCCATGCCCGATAGCAAGGAGATCCTTGTGAACTTGGTCGTCGGTACTTCTGGTGTGTGTCAGGTGGTGCCACTCTGCCCCGCCCTTGCCTAGTAGGGAGACAGAGAAGGGGGTAGCCAAAAGTACCTTGTAGGGGCCTTTCCATCTTGGTCCAAGTAACTTCCTCTTGTGGACCTTGACGTATAGGTAGTCACCAGGCAGGGTCAGGGGAGCTGGCTGGGTAACCTGAGGTGGTGGGGCGGTAACCTGAGTGAACAAAGCTCGGGAGGCAAGAGTTAGGGCCTGGACGTATTCTAACAGGACTTCGTCTAGGTGATCTGACATGGGCCCTATAGGCAGAGTGTGAGGACCTGACATCGGTGATCAAGTCCTAGGGCGCGTTCTACCTCATCTAGCAGTCTGTTCGCGAAATGGCTACCGTTGTCTGAGGCTATGGTCTTAGGGAAGCCCCATCTAGGAATAATGTCATTTTGCAGGTGTTTTACTACCGTTTGGGCGTCTTCGTGTTTTGGCGGGGAAAGCTTCTACCCACCTAGAGAATCGGTCTATTATGACTAACAGATAGCGATACCCTCTCACTTTGTTGTCTTAGCCCATGTCGGTATAGTTTATGCACAGTTCTTGGAATGGGAGTGGGGGAACGGGGAAGTGGCCTTGTGGTGACTTTTGGCTCTGTCGGGGGTTGTGGGCTTGGCAAGTCTGGCAGTTGTGGACGTGTTGTCGTACTATGGCTTCCATCTCAGGATGGAACCAGTCAGGTGAAATGGCTTCAATCGTCGTCCTAGACCTTGTAACTACAGGGGTTAAAGCAAAAAAAAATCATCTGACTGAAAATGTATTTAGGTATCACTTTGGGTCATGGCCGCATACTGCCTCGATGGTAACACTTTACAATAAGGTACGCAAAACGCGGGTAGTTACTGAGGAACGAATGAGTAACAAATGATGAATGACCAGGGCCCTAACTGGGGCCCTAACAGGGCCCTAAGTGACAGTTACTCAGTAACTACTGAGGAATTACTGGTAAACAGACTAGGGGACTACTGTATTCGTTACTGAGTAACTGTCACTTAGGGCCCAGTTAGGGTTCCTGTTAGGGCCCCGGTTAGGGCCCTGGTTGTTCATCATTTGTTACTCAGTAACGAATACAGTAGTCCCCTAGTCCAGTGGTTTTCAAAGTGGGGGCCGCGGCCCCCTGGGGGGCGCTAGGGGGGGCCTCAGAAAATTGGAGGGAAGATGAGAAAAAAAATGCAAAAAAAAAAAAAAAATGCAAAAAACAAATTAAATAAAAATAATAATAAAAAAATAAAATAAAAAATAAAAAAATAAAAAATTTGTCCTGAACTGTACAACACGTAAACTGCCGTAATTGCCAGATTCTCAAGTTCAGCTGCAAGTTCGGCATGACGACGTCATAATCTGTGTAGACCTGGCCGTTGTTATCAAGCTGCTCTGCTCCTCAAGCTAGCGTGTAGCTAGCTAGCGCAAAATGGACATGTTTTTGACAACAAATAGACCGAAGGAGAAGACCAACAGCCCTGCCGTGGAGGACTCTGCTGCAAAAAAACCTAAGAACTCATGGCCAACTAAAAACCAAAAATATGAGGCAGCATACATTAAGTATGGCTTTACAGCCATACAGAAAAATGGCCATGATTGCCCGAAATGCGTCCTCTGTCTGGAGACCCTCTCAAACGAGTGTTTAAAACCTTCGAAACTTCAGCGTCACTTGATACAAAAACATCCGGCAGAGGCCGATAAAAAGATGTTTATTTTCATATTTTGTAGCATTGTCGGTGGGTTTGGGGGGTCCCCGGCCAGAAGCTAATGCTTTTTGGGGGGCCTTGGCATGGAAAAGTTTGGGAACCCCTGCCCTAGTCTGTTTACCAGTAACTCCTCAGTAGTTACTGAGTAACTGTCACTTAGGGCCCCAGTTAGGGCCCCAGTTATATATATATATATATATATATATATACAGTATATCGGCCAACAAAAGTGCAGTAAAAGCAGTAAAAGTGGGCATTAAACTGTATAACTGTTTTGAAAAAAAGTGGGAAAAAGGCCGACATATGCCTATACAATATGCAGCGGCGCTCGGAAAAGGCTTGCAACAAAAAGATGAGCCACACATTTAGAAACAATTGCATGATCTATCTAAAAGCAATACCTTAGTCAGAAAACATATATGAGGCTGAACTTTTTGCTAAAATGTCACAGTTAGGGAAATATTGAAAATGTTGGAGCGGCTGGCTTGACCATGCGAAACCGAGAGACGGCTGTCTTGACCGCAGTATGCGATCGGGTCATTAATCAACAATCATATTTAACCGTATAACTGCACATAACTTTATTTAAAAGCAAGCAAATGGAAAACATGTGTGTTTGTATTCTGGTGTCCGGTGCGTGTGGATGTGCGGCTCCTCCGGCGGAGCGGTCAGAAAGATATTAGATATTCAACCGATATTCACGCTCCGAATTACCGCGATCAGACACGGCGAACTAAAGCCGCGATCACCGGGCACCGCTTCAAGACTCACAGTATGCAACACAACGTCCTTTTGATCGATAACAATATAAATTGATCGACACATATCTTAATGATCAATGATCGATCATCGATTAATTATGCCCATCCCTAGTAGCAACACTTCTTTCTACTTTTGAAATAAAAAAAATAAACATTTTGGTCATACCTGACCGAGGAGCATCTCAAAGTGCATAAAAACAAACTAGTGCACATTAGTAGTAACGTTTGTTGTTTTCTGTAGCTCTCTCTTGGGCTGTGCATGAACGTACCATTGTAGTACAGCTCCGTACGATGCACCAAACTGCGCGTTTGCACGGGTCCCTCTCCTGAGATCCGTCTGGAAAGTTTGCGCGGAAAGTCGGGTGTTTCTCAACGTGGTGCCTCTGCACGCTGTAATCTTTCAGAACCGCGACACACTCATTACAAATTAAACACATCGGTTTGGCATTTAAACTTGGCGGTAACATAAATAAATATTTATCCCTCAAGGCGGGGTTAAACCGACTGTTTTCATTTTCAATTGTACGTTTCTGCTTTGAGAAAGACATGTAGTTTTCTACTACCGGCGACTACTACAGCCATAGATATATATATAGAACACTAGATGTGTTACAGCGGAGTCTAGAACGTCCTCACAGGTCGGCCATCTTACTCCAGGCAAGATGGTCGACCACAGGCATCTTACCACAGGCAAGATCTCAGTACAGGGTGGGGGATTTCAACATGCAGCCTTTCTTATAGCCTATTTGTAATAGGAAATATTGTAGTCTACCTATTTTAGAACATTATTCTATTTTTTATTTTTATTTTTATTTTTTTTAATTATGCAGTGTCATAACTACATCTTTGACGTTTATAACAAACCAAACCGTTTGAAAATCGGATGAAATTTGAGCAAGTTATGGTTATCTAAAAGTACATGTACCACTACAACACATGTTATGGGTGACCGAGCTGCCTGGAGTAAAATGGCCGCCATGTGCGGACGTTCGACTCCGTTGGCCAGCAATGCGGACGAGGCGTCTAGTGTTCTATACATACCTATGACTAGAGCTACCACTTCTGTCAACAAAAACGCACAGACTTATGGGTTGAATGTTGCTAGGATACGTGGAGTGTTGCATTCATGGTCTGTACTACTGTAGGAATTTTTAAAGGCTCTCGAAATGCTTATTTTTTCTTTATATGCGGTTCTCACTCTGCCTTTCTGGTGGGACCACGGGACCTTACGAGAGCCGAGTTGACGGATTTCCGTCATAGCGACGGAAAACTTCAACCCCTGTAACTATCATTCAAAGGTAACTAGTCACATAAATAGGAGAAATTACATAAAAATGGTACAATATGGTGAGTTTTGTTCTTAAACTCCATTGTGTTAGCAGTAGCTCAGTACCAATTCAATTCAATTCAATTCAATTTTATTTGTATAGCGCCAATTCATAACAGAAGTTATCTCAGGGCACTTTTCAAGTGGAGCAGGTCTAGACCAAACTCCTAATAACATTTACAGAGACCCAACAGTACCACCATGAGCAAGCACTTGGCACGGGGGCAAGGAAAAACTGCCTGTTAAAAGGCAGAAACCTTGGACAGACCCTTCGGCTCTAGGTGGGTGGTCATCTGCCTTGACCAGTTGGGGTGAGAGAGAGAGAGAGACAGAGAGAGAGAGAGAGAGAGAGAGAGACTACATCAATACACTAATGAACATGATGATGAAGACAGCACCAATGATGGGGGACAGCGAGCAGCATCAACAGTAACTGTATATAACTGGTAACTGATATTAGCAATGGCAGTCAAGCAGGACCATGGAGGCTCCGCCAGGATCCATGAGAACCTGCGAGACGAGAAAACACAAGAACTCCAGGGAAGAAGTGTTAGTAACATGCATTAATGGGACATGAATGTGTGCACACAGAGAGAGAGAGAGAGAGCGAGAGAGAGAGAGAGACTCAGTGCACCAAGGGAAATCCCCCGATAGTCTAGGCCTATAGCAGCATAACTAAGGGATGGTTCAGGACTCACCTGATCCAGCCCTAACTATAAGCTTTATCAAAGAGGAACGTCTTAAGCCTACTCTTAAATGTGGAGAGGGTGTCTGCCTCCCGAACCACAACTGGAAGCTGGTTCCACTGAAGAGGAGCTTGGTAACTGAAGGCTCTGGCTCCGGTTCTACTTTTAGAAACTATTGGAACCACCAGTAGCCCTGCATTCAGAGAACGCAGTGTTCTAGTGGGGTAGTAGGGTACTATGAGCTCTTTGAGATATGAAGGGGCCTGCCCATGAAGAGCTTTATAGGTGAGGAGGAGGATTTTAAATTCTATTCTAAATTTTACAGGGGAGCCAATGCAGAGAAGCTAGTACAGGAGAGATGTGATCTCTTTTCCTAGTTCCTGTCAGTACTCGTGCTGCAGCGTTTTGAATTAATTGGAGCATCTTAATGGATTTATTAGGACAACCTGATAATAAGGAGTTGCAGTAATCCAGCCTTGAGGTAACAAATGCATGGATTAGTTTTTCTGCGTCTGTCTTTGATAGGATGCGTCTGATTTTTGTAATATTACGTAAACGAAAAAAGGCAGTCCTAGAGGTCTGCTTTATGTGGGAATTAAATGACAGATCCTGATCAAAGATAACTCCAAGATTCCTGACAGTGGTGCTAGAGGCCAATGTAATGCCATCTAGAGTAGCTATATCTGTAGACATTAAGTCTCTAAGGTTTTTGGGGCCAAGTACAAGAATTTCGGTTTTCTCTGAGTTTAACATCAGAAAATTGCAGCTCATCCAGGATTTTATGTCTTTAAGACATGTTTGTAATTTAGATAATTGATTAATTTCATCGGGTTTGATCGATAGATATAACTGCGTATCATCTGCATATCAATGAAAGTTAAAGTTAATCTTAATAAAGATTTCTAATAATATCGCCTAAAGGGAGCATATATAAAGTAAATAGTATTGGTCCAAGTACAGAACCTTGTGGAACTCCATGACTAACTGTAGTATTTATTGAAGATTCATCATTCACATGTACAAACTGTGAACTAGTGATGGGTCGTTCGCGAACGAACCAGTTCGAACAAACGACTCTTTAAAGTGAACGAACTGACCTCGTTCGCCACTCTCGTTCGCGTCGTTCGCTCGTTTGTCTCGTTCGCTGAGTCTCTCTGACGCGCTGATTCGCGGCGCCGCTGATTCGCGAGTCGTTCGCTGACTGATTGACTCGAGGACTGAGACGTCACTCACGACTCGTCATCACGAGAGCCAGCCAATGTATGTTGTTTGTCTGTCTGTGAGTCTAGGACGCTTTCGAATGGTTGACACATTAACAATACCACTTTCACATTTGAATATTGCCTTTTACATTTACATATCAGTGAAATGGTAAATACATGCTGTCTTTGTATTTTCTGTGTCATGCCAGATTAATAAAATATTTGAATGTCTCGTCAATCTGTCTCGTTCTTTCATGCTTCCTTCTCACGCACGCAACCCGGCCGGGACCCCCACCTTGGTGGATCTTGGTCTTGAGTGGGGGTGGCCAATGGCCATCTTCACAATAGTGAATAAAATATGCCCAGAATAAACACAACTGTACATCATTAACTTTAAAACTCATCATTGCTAAATCAAGTCTATTATCTTGCTGATATACATCCAATAATCTACTACGCCCCCCCCCCCCACACACACACACACACACATCCCGCTGCGTTTGGTTTGTCTAACTTTACCTTGAATTGGGGGGAACGGGGCATTTTGATCCTGACATGTCATTATGCATACATTAAATAAATCTGTTGAACTCAAATTAAATACATATGTTAACATATTCAACCAGACACAATGTTGTATTTGCTATTAACACATTTATTAACACCATCATTTGCACCATTGCACGATTGTGAATCGTGATTTCGTGATTAGTTAGTAAATGAGAAGAACGAGGGAGTCCGAGACCGACTCAGCTGCATTGATTCGTGAACGAGGAGGAGCCGAGTCTGACCGACTCGGCTGGCATTCGCCGTTCGCCGAGTCGTTCGCGATTCGCGAACGAGGGAGGAGCTAAGTGAACGACTGAACGAGTCAGTGAATGATTCAGCGCTACCGGAAACACGAACGAACGAACGAACGAACGACTCTCTGTGGCGAACTGAACGACGCAAACCGATTCGCGCAAACAAACGAGAAAATCCACAACTGCTGTGAACGATCTGATAGATATGACATAAACCAGCTTAGTGCGGTTCCTTTGATGCCAATTTCATGCTCGAGTCTCTGTAAAAGAATACTATGATCAATGGTGTCAAAGGCAGCACTAAGATCTAATAATACAAGTACAGAGACAAGTCCATTGTCAGAAGCAATCAAAAGGTCATTATTAACTTTAACCAGAGCTGTCTCTGTGCTATGATGAACTCTAAATCCTGACTGGAAATCCTCGAATAAACTATTATTGTGTAGAAAGTCACACAATTGTTTGGCGACTACTTTCTCCAGAATTTTAGACAGAAAGGGGAGATTAGAAATCGGTCTATAGTTGGCTAAAACCCCTGGGTCAAGAGTGGGCTTTTTAAGAAGGGGTTTAATTACAGCTACTTAAAAGGACTGTGGTACATATCCTGATAATAAAGAAAGATTAATCATTTCCAGTAAGTGCCAATTAAGGGTACAATTTCTTTAAGCAGCCTAGTTGGGATGGGGTCTAACAGACAGGTTGATGACTTCGATGAAGAAATTATAGAAGTTAACTGATGAAGACTGACAGCAGAGAAACACTCCAAATACACATCTAAGTTTGCACCAGTCAAAGTGTCTGATGTTGGAGAGCCAGCGATACCTATTGAGGGCATTTGGTGACTAATTTTCTCTCTAATAGTAATAATTTTATTATAAAAGAAGTTCATGAAGTCATTGCTACTTAAGTTGATGGGGATACATGGCTCAATAGAGCTGTGACTCTCTGTCAGCCTGGCTACAGTGCTGAAGAGGAACCTGGGGTTGTTTTTATTTTCTTCTATTAGTGCCGAGTAAAAGGCTCCTCTGGCATTACGGAGGGCCTTTCTATAATTTTTAAGATTATTTTGCCATATTAAGCGATTTTCTAATAAATTGGAAGCGCGCCATTTCCTTTCTGATTTCCTTGTTTCTTGTTTTAATTGACGAGTTTGTTGGTTGTACCACGGTGCTAGTTTCCTATGTTTTATTATTTTCTGTTTTCTAGGAGCGATAGAATCTAATGTTGATTGTAGAGAGCCTACAGCACTATTAACAAGATTATCAATTTGGGAGTGACTAAAGTTAATATAGGACTCCGTTATATTCAGATATGGCATTGAATTAACACTGATGCAATCTCCTCCTTAAATTTAGCTACAGCACTGTCAGATAGACATCTGCTGTAGGAAGTTTTGCTTAATGGCTTATAGTCAAATAATAGAAATTCAAAAGTTATTAAATAATGATCAGATAGGAGAGGATTATGTGGAAAAACTATTACATGTTCAATATCCATGCCATATGATAGAACAAGGTCAAGAGTGTGATTAAAACAATGGGTTGGTTTATTCACACTCTGACAGAAGCCAATTGAGTCTATTAATGAGGTAAATGCGTTACTAAGGCTGTCATTTGTAACATCCACATGGACATTAAAATCACCTACAATAATTACTTTATCTGATTTAAGAACTAAAACTTTATAGAAACTCTGAGAATTCAGATATAAAATCAGAGTACGGTCCAGGGGCGCGGTACACTATAACAATAGGACTGGCTGCAGTGTTTTCCAGTTTGGGTGAGAAAGACTAAGAATAATGCTTTCAAATGAATTATAATTAGTTTTGGTTTAGGGTCCATTAAAACCCCCGAATCATATATAGCTGCTACTCCACCTCCTCGGCCTGCGCCTCGGGGAATGTGAGTATTAATATGACTGGGGGGGGTGGATTCATTTAGGCTAACATAATCCTCATGGGACAACCAGGTCTCAGTAAGACAAAGCAAATCAATATCATAATCTGATATTAATTCATTACCAATAAAAACAGCTTTGGGATGACAGAGACCTGATATTTAACGTCCACATTTAATTATTTTATTTTGTGCTACTGAGGAGTTGGTTTATAATTTTTATTAGGTTTTCATGGTTAACTTCTCTTGTTTTTATTTCTTTACATAATGTAGGCGGTCGGGGGACAGACACAGTCTCTATGGGGTGGTGGGTGGGGGACAGTACTAGAGGAAGCGCAGAGAAGTGTGTTAAACAGCAACTCTGCTTCCTGGTCCCAACTCTGGACCTGTCAGGTTTTAGAAATAAACTGCATCATATTCCTGGATAAGAGAGCCGCTCCTCCAACGTGGGATGGATGCCGTCTCTCCCAATCAAACCAGGTTTTCCCCCAAAAAGGCTGCCAATTTATCAATGAAGCCCACATGGTTTGCTGGACACCACCTGGACAGCCACGGTGGAAGAGGACGCCATGCGGCTATACATGACGTCACTGGTCACATTGGGCACGGGGTCCAGAGAAAACTACGGTGTCCGACATTGTTTTGGCGTTTCTACACACCGATTCCACATTAATTTTAGTGACCTCCGATTGGCGTAATGCGGAGTCATTACCCGCCGAGGTGTAATAACAATTCTTATGATATTTAACGTTTGTCTTCGCCAGCAGTTTAAATAGGATTCAACGGCGCCCGCTCTGGCCCCAGGGATACATTGGACTATGGCCGCTGGCTTCGCTAACTTCACGTTTCTGACTATAGAAGAGCCAATAACCAGAGTCTGCTCCTCAGCGGGTGCGTCGCTGAGTGGGGAAAACGTATTAGAAACGTGAATGGGCTGGTGGTGAGCCGTGGGTCCAGTGGGCAGTGGGCTGGTGGTGAGTGGGTCCAGTGGGTCCAGTTGGTGGTGAGCCGTGGGTCCAGTGGGTCCAGTGGGCTGGTGGTGAGCCGTGGGCTTCAGTGGGTCCAGTGGGCTGGTGGTGAGCCGTGGGTCCAGTGGGTCCAGTGGGCTGGTGGTGAGCCGTGGGTCCAGTGGGTCCAGTGGGCTGGTGGTGAGGTGGGTCCAGTGGGTCCAGTGGGCGGTGGTGAGCCGTGGGCTTCAGTGGGTCCAGTGGGCTGGTGGTGAGCCGTGGGTCCAGTGGGTTCAGTGGGCTGGTGGTGAGCCGTGGGTCCAGTGGGTCCAGTGGGCTGGTGGTGAGCCGTGGGTCCAGTGGGTTCAGTGGGCTGGTGGTGAGCCGTGGGTCCAGTGGGTCCAGTGGGTCCAGTGGGTCCAGTGGGTCCAGGGGCTGGTGGTGAGCAGTGGGTCCAGTGGGTCCAGTGGGTCCAGTGGGCTGGTGGTGAGCAGTGGGAGTGGGTCCAGTGGGTCCAGTGGGTCCAGTGGGTCCAGTGGGCTGGTGGTGAGCCGTGGGTCCAGTAGTTTGCCGCTACGCTTCCCCCGGACAGTCACCCACTCTCCGTGGCTTCCCGGCTGCTCGGGGTCTACCGGGGGACGGCTAACTAGAGCTACCGCCGGCCGGCCCGCACAGACTACCGGAGACGGTGTGGTGTGGTACCGGGCCTCTAAGTCACTAATCCTCATCCAGCGCACTAAATAAACTACATTTAATACAGGTACCATTATCACTAAAAGAGGTGGAGGAGTAACTAAACATTGGCACACTGAGCAGGACAGAGGAGCAGAGGAAGAGGGAGAAGACATCGCTAACTGCTAATGCTTAATGTAACTAGCGTGTGAAGACTTAAAATAGCGACTTGTCGCTATTTTAAGTTTAAATGTTTAAGCGGGTAAATAACCGCTGTAACGAGTAAAACAAATGTATATTTAGCGTTCCCCGACAGCTACAACACCAAACAGTGTACACAGAGCAAGAGGTAGACCGGAAATGAGTCGATGCTTACCGCCACAGCGACACCACAAGCTGTAAATTATTTGCAAATTGGCCACTGGGGGTAAACAACTATCAAACCCACACACACACACACGGAAGTATGTGTGCAGAAACTTCCTGGACTACAACATGCAGTGCAGGTTTCTAACAGTAGGGGAGCTGTTGCTTCACCTGCTTTAACTTCATTCATATCAAAGACACTCTTGTTGGCATGGTCCAGACAACATTTGTGCTGGCCAAAGCAATTTGGGGCAATTTAACAAATAAAACACAAAAACAAAACAAAAAACAAAAAAAAAAACAGAATTAAATCACTTTTTGTATGATTTTTTCACAATTTGTATGTCCCAACAAATCCTTAAACGTTGTAATGACACAGTGCTTTCTTTATTCATGTTTTATTCTAACCCCTCTAAGTCTGTTATCCCCATGGACATACTGAGCTGGTTGTCCCTTTACCACTTTGCACTGTAAGGCGACTTGTGTGTCTCGAAAGGCAACCTTTAAACAAATGTATTATCATTATTATTATCATCATTATTAGACACCACACGAGACGTTCGAGATGTCCCTTTGGAGAGGAGCCCCCTGGCCACGGGAGGTCCCCTCCTTCGCTTAGGATTCTCCTACAAATGTAGATAAAGGAAAAGAATAAACAAAACAGAGATGCAATGTCTATTCAAGCAAATTTGCTCCACATCAATGACAGAACATCTTTGATCGCTGTAATAACATCTGTCAACATAGGGTTATTTAGAATTTAAAAAGTCATGAATTATAAAATTCATGATCAAATAATGACCACCAATAAACAGAATTAGTGTTACTAGGCCTCATTCTGCCTTCTCCCCCCCTTGTAGCTCCAAGAGTGCAATAGGGGGCGTGGCCACGCATCTGTGTAACCTGTAGCTCCTCCTAAAATCCTGCATGCGCAGTTCACTTGTTAAAGTGACTTCCAGAGAGAGCGGACGCGGCCAACGCCCTTATGGATTCAGAGGGGAAACCTAGTGGTCCCTGGATAGAGAATCAGTTTGCATCACCTCTGTGAGTCTTTCTATAGGCTTCCGTCAGCATGTTTTTAATCTAGAATATTTCACAACTTTAAGAAATAATAAAACTGCTTTTTACGATATTACATAATGAGTCGTCACTCTTGTGAGTAAGGTGAGGGAGGGATGAGTAGGGAGGGTGGAGGGAGGGAGGAGAGTGGGAGGTAGGAGGAGGGAGGAGGGTAGGGAGGAGAGCTGGGGGGTAGGAGGGAGGGGAGAGGGAGGGAGGAGAGCGGGAGGGTAGGAGGGAGGGAGGGAGAGGGTAGTAGGGGGAGAGGGGGAGGGGAGGAGGGAGGAGGCTGGGGGGTAGGAGGGAGGGTAGGAGGGAGGGGGGAGGGAGGAAAGGGGAGAGGGAGGGGTGCGGACGAGGGAGGTAGGGGAGGAGGGTGGGGGCCATGGGTGACGTCGCCGAGGGGGGGGGGTAGAGGTGAGGGTGAGGGCCATGGGTGACGTCGCCGAGGGGGCCTTAGTCGGGATTGGTCCAGAGTCAGCGGAAGTGGTCAGGGTAGAGGTCGGAGTGGTCAGGGGGTTTGGGTCAGGGTCGGGGCCCGTTATTACAGGCTGAGCTGGAGCAGGGGGCGGGGGCAAGGTGCTTCAATACGCGGCGACGAGGATCCGGGAACGCGCCTGCGTTTGCCGGGCGCGCTCTGGTGACCGCGCGCCGCGGTCTAACCCTTGTTGTAAGAACGGCAGGCTGCCCTAGCTGTCTCTCTAGTTATCCTAGCCTCCAGGCTGCGGAGGTGGGCTTCGGTTAGGCCGGTTTTGGGCACCCACCCGCTCTTTCCCACTTCTGTCTGTACTTCACATGTCTTTCTAACCACTTTTTCTTTCCCTCTGGCCCAGCACCCGCTTTGGTGCTCGCGGCCAGGAATACGTCAACTCTCCACATCTGGGCATCTCTGTCCAGCATACCGATCTTCCGATCGCCCATCTTAGCCACTGTCTTTATCCTTACTTCTATTCCTACAGTTGTTTAACCGTTTTATTCTATGACTCAGCGGCCGTCTATTCTCAACCACAGCACAGCAGTTATCACCAACACAGCGATCAGACAATATATTCTCCACTCCGCAAATACATATATCTATCACTAACACAGCAATTGCTATCAACACACGCACTCAAGTATTTGCGCACTCACAGACCTGCGCACACACACACACACACAAACAGACCGCGCACACACCACACACACACACAAACATACCGCACACACACACACAAATAGACCGGCGCACACACACACACAAAACAGACCGGCGCACACACACACACACACACACACACAAATGCAGGTATACAGGGTTTATGCACGTGGTACCACCTATGATTAGAGCAACCTCGGTAGCGGGGGTAGCTACCGATGTCCTCGATGGACCGGCGGTCCCCTTAGGGCGGCTGACCGTCGGATCTTTTCCCGCCTATCGTACGAATATGTACGCTATCGAGGTATGCAAGCCCAGTCCTTCCGGGCTTTTGGTCAGGGTCTCCAACACACTACCTAAACATCTAGCCTCAAAGCCTCTAGCTAAGGATTTAAGCCTCTTAGACGGTGCCCCTCGGGCACCCAGGTCAGAATGTCAGACACACTACCAAAATTGCTAATGGTATGGGGTTGGAACAATGTGTTGCAGTAAGGTCTCGCGTATGCCTATACACTACCGAACCGCAAATCGGATTGGGGTGTGAGCAATTGTTTCAGAATGTCCGCGTAGATGCCTTGCTCTACCGAACCGCCAAAGTATGGATGGGGGATGGAACAATTGTGCTCAGAAGGGTCCCGCGTATGCTTTACACTAACCGACCCAACACAACGCAAATAGGGATGGGGGTTGGAAACAATTGTCTCAGAAGGATCCGCGTATGCTTTTGTGGTGTGTTCTTGAGAAGAGAGGCTGCCGACACAGGAAACGCTTTAACTCACTTTATTTGTTTAGCTTTAGTTATATTAATCTACGTAACAAATGGAGGGGGTATTGTAAAAAGTCACGCGCGTGGAGCTCCCCTTAGGCTTAGTATCTGTCCGGATACGCTGCCTAGGGTTTCTGCCCCCCCCCCGGATGTGTTGTTTTTAGTCTATGGGCAGGCGTGGCCTCTATGACGCATAATATGCTCTGATTGGCTAGTGTTGAGCGCCCGCCCCCAGTGTATTATGTGTGCCGCCACCTAGTGATCAGGTTGGGTAAATACAACTTATATTATATTATAGTCCTTATTAGCTATGTGAGGATATTACAGTCTGTTGATACATATGTGCGGTTATCCATTCGTCACACTTTACACTACCGAACCGCAAATAGGGATGGGGATGGAACAATTGTGCTCAGAAGGTCCGCGTATGCTATGCACTACCAAACTGCAAATAGGGATTGGGGTGGAGCACTTTTGTTCAGAAGGTCCGGTTATTTTATACACTACCGAACCGCGAGGGATTGGGGTGGAGCACTTTTGTTCAGAAGGTCCGGTTATTTTATACACTACCTGAACCGCGAGGGATTGGGGTGGAGCACTTTTGTTCAGAAGGTCCGGTTATTTTATACACTACCTGAACCGCGAGGGATTGGGGTGGAGCACTTTTGTTCAGAAGGTCCGGTTATTTTATACACTACCTGAACCGCGAGGGATTGGGGGTGGAACACTTTTGCTCAGAAGGTCCGGTTATTTTATACACTACCGAACTGCGAGGGATTGGGGGTGGAACACTTTTGTTCAGAAGGTCAGAGTAATCAATACACTACCGAATTCACACAGTTTGCAGATAGTCGTTGACAGGGTATGACAATTGTATCAGAAGGTATTATTTTATTATTTTTTATCTTATCATTACAATTTATGCACGGTTTACCATTACCTGGACCACTGCCCCACTATGTTTCATGAGCCACTACGCAGATTTGAACAATTCTGTCAACAGGTTCTGCTTACCTTTTATTTGTGGACATCCAGGGGCAGTGGACTCAGGTTGGTGGCGTCACCGGCGCAGGCGCCCGCCGTTGTGTCAGTTCTCCCGGTTTGTTAAAAATCACGTCGGGGTCACCAATCTGTTGGGAGAAAAATCTCGGGCCTATTCTAAGCTAACAACGGCGCGGACCCTATAGGTATCAGATCAAAAAATAAGGCGAAATAAAGAGATATAAACTGAGTAGATTTATTCTTAATCAAACTTAATCAAAAGTCAACGAGTAAAGGCGTATAAGTAACAAATACAGCGCTGGTGTCACAAGGGCTTCGCCTCCTGAGAAGTTCTGCTGATTGTGAGCCCTGAGTCTCAGGTCTGTGGATACTTTGTAGAAAAAATGTTCAGGTCAGGGGCTAGAAAAAAAAAGGTTCATCTCAGGGGCATAACATCATGTGCCGGTATATGGATACTTTATGGTTGCCTAGGGCAAGGTCAGGGAAAGGGTGATAAATAGTGTTGCACCCGATACCGATACTAGTATCGGGAGGGGCCCCGATACCGCACTAAAAATGCTGGCATCGGTATCGACGAGTACGAACAAATAATGCGCCGATGCCATTTACAGATACTAATATGAAACTTGGAACGCAGCGCCTATTGTGTCTTTCTGTGCGTTCACACCGAAAGCGCACAAAGAGGAATCCACCTTGTCCACTCCACCTAAGTCGCTTTTGTCGCTTTTGTCTCCCTTCAGAATGTTCGTTCTTGCTTTTTTTTTTAATTTAAAAGGCCAGCGCGCCACACGCGTAAACACCACCACGCAACTACTGCTGTAGCACAGCCCAGTTACCGACATCGTTGATCACGGAAAAGTTACTTGATAAAGTCATTAAAAACAGAATTACTCCGATTGGCTGGAGAGTGTAGGTTAAAAAGTGTTTATTTACACCATCTTTGATTTACACCTAGGAAAGACGTTGACGCTATGAAGACGCTATGGCCACGTTGCTTGGCAACGCCTGCATACGGGAGATATTAAATAGTCTGCTCGACTTGTAAAAATAAAAAAAACCTCACGATTTTCAACTCTAAAACACATTAAAGTATTATTAATTGATTACATATTTCATTCTTTCGTAAGTGACCATGGTACTTCGCGGAAGCAACCCTCCGCTTCGCGTCGGACGGTTCACGCCTCCGCGTCGTCCATTCATTTCTGTTAATGGACACCTCGTCGGGTTACTCCCCAATCATATTTACGGAAATGATCATCCCAAATAAACACCGATTTTGCCAAATGTAATGTTGTCAAATCATAGAGGACATCATAGAGGACATCATAGAGGACATCATAGAGACATTCTCTCCCCTTCACTCACTGCACTCACTGCAGTTATTTTTGCCACTGCTCGTTTTAGTTTTTTCAATGTGGATTTTGGAGTTGTAACTTGTTGTCATAGGACACCTTTTATTTATTTTATTTTATTTATTTTACCCTGGCTGCACTTAGAGGAGTGCACATCAGCCTAGACCTTACAGGAGGAAGTAATTTCTTATTGCAATTCTGATTTGTTCTTACCTCAGATAGGCCTTAATGCCATGCACTCTCTACCTCATATGTATATTATTTCTTATTTTAATTTAATTTAACTTCTTGTTGCACTACGATTTTACATGTTGTAATTACATGGATATTGCACTATTTTGGCATATTCAATTATTGTCCACCCATAACAGGTAGGCAATAAAAAAGTTCTTCTGGATTTACTGTGTATTAGTCCTTTTTTCCTGTTTCACAAAGGTTTTTAAGCAGTTCCTGACCAAGCCATGATAGCAATGATTTTACATCCAAGTGAGTATGCAGTTCTTTAGTATTAGAAGAAAAAAAGCTTGTATATATATATATATATATATATATATATATTTTTTTTTTTTTCCAAACGGCGTGGTATCGGGTATGGTATCGGGTATTGGCCGATACTGCACAGCCGGGGTATCGGTATCGTATCGGGGGGCCAAAAAATGGTATCGGTGCAACACTAGTGATAAACATCATGAGTGGATCTATGGATACTTTTTAGTCACAAGGGGCAATTCAGCTAAGGGGCATAACATCATGAGCGGGTATAGTTAGTTGACCTCCCACACCTTTCGTGGGGAAGTTTGGGCCGAATGACGTCACCAAGCGCTCTGATTAACATGGCTCTCAGTCTCAGGCAGTAGCGTTTGTCACCTGCTACTCCCCTGGACATTTTGTTACATCTGGGGTGCGCAAGGGATTCTCTGTGAGGGGAGGGGGAGCACCTATAAACAATGTCCAGTACGACCTTGTTATTCTGGCTCTAAGTAACCGTTTGGGCCTTTTAGCATTCTGAATATTTCAATAGTTCCCTCCAAAACGTAAATTCCCTCCAAAACGTAAGGTCATTCATTAATTTCCAACATGGATAGTGAAAGGAGAACTGCACTTGGTGTATCCCTTGTTTATGTTTGTTCGTATAATTCCGGGTGTTGTTGCACCAAAATTATTAGCTTCTCATTGTCAAGATCGCCAATGTTTTCTCCTTGTGTGAGGAAGCTACGTAACATCCGGTTGTAAATTCCGTCGTGGAGGACGGCAAAAAGTTAAAATATTTTAACTTGGACGGCATTGCCATCTACCGTTACCGTTGCCGGTATTTTCTGCTGGCCCTCACCTCATTTTACCATCCTGCTCTCGTCCACTAAAATGATATCCGGTTTGCTGTCTGCCGGAATCCATGTGAATGCAGCATAAACCCCAGGAGAAGGGAGAAGGGGACGGGAGGTGAGAGGGGGGCAGCAGTAGAGATGGTGGGTTAAGACACTGGCCCTGCGTGACCACACTATAACCATGGGTGTTGGCAGTTGTGGATCAGCCTTTTTTTGGTATTTATACGTGGGTGATTTTTGGGCGTGTTAGTTAAAATCAGCTTCTACATTTCTTGCTAACAGCTATTTCTTGTATGCATCCAAATTGTTTTTGTTCAAGTTCTGTATTGCATAAACTTTAATGCCATTATAAAATCCTACATGATTTTTTTCAGAATATCTTATTTGTCGTCCTTGTTGGATAGATACGTGTTTTTTATAGCTAGGGCTATGCCTATTGTATTCATTATTTTATATTCACATGCAAATGCCTCTTTATTTTGCCATTGTAATATTTCAGCTGTCTGTGTTTTCTTCTCAATAACGTTTTGCCTGAATAAAGAAAGCTAATATGCTATAAAGTCGTTATCCAAAGCATTAATCCAAATGCATTAAGATAATAGGCTGCAACTCACGCAATGAAAAAGTTGGCAACAATTCTCAGCTTTCAACCGCTTGAAATTATGGTTATCCGCAAATCTCCTTCATATGAAACAAAATTAATAACTAATAACTAATAACAAAGTAGTTTTCAGCAGCACAAATAATGCAGCAATGTGCAAAGCTCTGGCCTCAACTTGCTCTGCCTTCTCAAGTAATCAAGCCTTTTTATTTACTCAGCTAATAATATAATAGCCTAGTAGGCATACATTTTACTCAACTAATAATATAATTGCCTATTAGGCATACATTTTTCTAATTTCAGAACTTTGGTTCCATCTTTTGAAGAAAAGCCTTAGTTTAGACGGTGGATGGTGAATAAATAAGTTTGTTTTTAGCCTTCGAAAAATCGAAAATGTCCAGCAAGGGTAGGGGGGAGAACACCATGTGTGTGTCATTTTTGAGTAGCAGTCGAGGGCAGTTACAGCAATATGCGGATTGTGACGAATAATTAACAGCACATACAACAACAGGCTGTAATATCCTCACATAGCCACAAGGGAATAGGACCAAATTTGTGGTAAGCTGTATTAACCGCACCTGGCCACAAGATGGCAGTACATAATACACCTGGAGGCGGGCGCTCAACACTAGCCAATCAAAACATATTACGCGTCATAGAGGCCACGCCTGCCAAGGGTACTATCGAGCGCACACAAGCAGGAGAGGGCAGAAACTCTATAGGCAGCGTATCTATTAGATATCCAGCTAAGAGTCGCTCCACGCGTGAATGATACAATTCCTCTCCTTTTGCTTCATAGATAATAGACCAAAACCTAAAACAAATAAAGTTACTTAAAAGCGATCCTGTGTCGGCGGCCTTCTTCCTCAAAGAACACAACAACTTGGTGACCCCGATGTGATTCAGAGAGGAGAGGCAACGGACCGGGGGAAGCGGGGCCACGTGGCAGCGCACGTCTTGCCATCTCTGTCACAGGCACGCCATCAAACCAGGTGAGCAGAACCTATTTCCTAAATGACTGAATCTGCATAGGACTTAGATATAGAGACATTAGGTGACAGAGGTGGCTAGCGTGTGTTGTTGTAAAGCCCTGTTATTCCGGTCCATAGTCGTTACAGTTAAGCCAACGTGAAGATGAACAGTCGCTGATAACTCTGATTGGGAATTAGTTAAATGATATTTTGTCGTCATTGTATGACTATATAGAAGAAGCAAATGGCCAGTATTGTATTATTAATTCTGAGGTTCGAGTGCTTAGTGTTTTCTTATTAATTTCGGGGTTCAAGTCCCTGATATTTTCTTATTAATTTCGGGGTTCAATCCCTGATATTTTCTTATTAATTTCGGGGTTCAAGTCCCTGATATTTTCTTATTAATTCTGAGGTTTAAGTCCTGGATATTATTTTATTAATTTTGTTAAGGGTTTGAAGCCCAGTATGATACTGTGTTAAATTCGGATGTGTAGAAACCTGGGGAAACCAGTGGAGTTGTATCAGATGCGTTAAGAGGTTGATTGGGAACGTATTGCTGGCAATATTTCCATCCTCAAAGAAACTAAGCTAACTTGCATGAATCATAATACCTTTTGTGTGATTAACCCTGTTATGTGCTAATGCTTGCTTGCTTTGCTACGGTGCATCTTCGTTTTTTTCTGCAATGTATGATTGTTCATGTGACTGAAGGAATCCCACCACGAGGGAGCTGTTTTATGAGGCTTTGTCTTCCACTAAGAGGAGTGGGGGAAGTGCATGTCTTGTGAGGCTTTGTCTCTCACTAAGAGGAGTGAGAGAAGGACACATCTCAGTTTTTCCTGCAGTGTGAGATTGTCCATATGTTGTAGGAATCCCTCAAAGTTGGGTTTTGTTGTGATGTTCTTTGAGGAAGAAGGCCGCCGACACAGGATCGCTTATTAAACTCACTTTATTTGTTTAGCTTTAGGTCTACTATCATGAAGCAAATGGAGGGGTATTGTAATCATTCACTCGTGAGCGAACCCTTAGCCGGATATCTAACAGATACGTGGCCCTCTAGGGTTCTCTCTCCTTCTCGCCCCCGGTTTGTGTGGTTTGGTAGTACCTGGGCAGGCGGCCTCTATGACGCATATATGCTCTGATTGGTTAGTGTGAGCGCCCGCCCCCAGTGTATTATGTGTGGCTGCCATCTGGTGGCCAGGTGCAGTTAATACAGCTATAATATTTGTCCTGCTTTCCTTGTGGCTGATGTGAGGATATTACAGTCTGTTGATAACATATGCTGTTATTTATTCATCACAGTTGGGGTTATCAGTTTTATGGCCCCACGTGCGCCAATGTTTAGGCTAAGAGAGGGGAGAGAAAGAGAGTAAACTTATCTTTCACTCTAACTTTATTAGACATGTACTAAACAGTGCCAGTAGGATTTGAGAACACATGCACACATAGCACACACACACTTAGATGGGTCATAGACACAGTATTTAGTAGGAAGATATAAAGTGCGTTCAGTTAGATAAGAGCAGTGGGTCTATGCTATAGCAATATCACACACCGGAGCGATAGACAAGATCTCCTGGGAGCTTACAGGAACCTGAAAAAGTTACAAATCCCCTGTAAGGCCATAGTTTGAGTTCAGCACAACCCCATATGTTTTTAATCCTCAGACGTCCATGTTTAGAGTTCTTAGTATTATCTGTAGTTAAAATCCACCTAAATGACACCCCCTACTGGCCAAGGAACAGGAAGACTAGCCATCAATTTCCTGACCACCCCCTACTGACCAACACCGAACAGTCTCTACCACTACCGCCCCGACCCCGACCGACGTCCTGGACGAGCCCCGACTAAAAACCCAACCGTCCCCCTCACCGCCTCCCTCGACGTCTTGCCTCTCCCCTACCCCGCACCACCCTCCCCGGTACGATCTGAAGATTCTTCCCCCGTGGGACTAAGGAAAAAAGGCGTTGGCCAGTCCATTATTTGGCGCGTAAGAAAATTAATGTGGTTCATATAGAGGGATTATCAGTCTACGTCACTCTACGTCACTCCCAGCTCTACTGCGCATGTCGTTTGCAGAAAGAGACGAGCGGACGATCATGTCTTGTTGTGCTGTTGGTTGCACAAACCGTTTTAATAAGTTTAACAAAACTCGGAAGTTCTATCGTATACCATCAACTCGCACCCCATTAAAGGCAAACAGGAGACGTCGTTGGTTACAAGCTATCAGAAGAAGCGATTGGAACGAGCAGATGATTAAAAATGCAACAATCTGCAGCGATCACTTCATATCAGGTAAGCTAACAAGCTAATCAGTGTAATCTATCCAGTGTAAAGCAGCACAGGTTCGTGTGCGTGGCTCTCTGACCCTGGAGGACCATCCTTTGGGGTTTAGGGTGGTAGTTGGTGATGTTGTGGTTACGGCCAAGCAAGCAGTAACTTACTTAGGCTGTATATTAGACAGCATTCTATCAGGAGAATGTATGGCAAATAGAGTAATCACAAAGGTGAGCCAAAGGACTAAGTTCCTGGCAAGAATATCCAGCCTCTTAGATAGCAACACCCTGAAAACCCTGGCCGATGCCCTAGTTCAGTGCCATTTTGACTATGCCTGTACATCTTGGTACACTGGCTCTACTAAATGCCTAAAAGACAAGCTACAAATATGCCAAAATAAACTGATCAGAGTGGTCCTCAAACTCAATCCCAGAACACATCTTCTTCCTGACCACTTCTCCAGTCTTAGATGGCTCAGAGTGGAGGAGAGAGTCTCCCAACTTAAACTGGGTTTAGTTTATAAAATAAGAAACAACCTGGCACCTAAGTACCTAAGAGATTACTTTTCCAAAGTTAGTGACACTCATAATTATTCCACCAGGGGGAGTCTCACGGACTTCAGGCTCTGCCGGTTTAAGAGCTGTATGGGAAAGTACTCCTTCCTATACTCGGCAGCTGTCCTGTGGAACAGCTTACCCTTAAGCATTAAACTGTTGAGCACATCCTACGTTCATTTCAAATCTTCTATAAAAAAATGGTTATCTAACTCATAAACCATATCAAAAGTTGCATGAAGCACTATATATTTTGTACTATCTGTTTGTGTGTCTAACTGTCCGTCAGGGAACTTATCCCTTGTTTTATTTATTTTATTTCCCTTTGTCCTCAATGTTTCAGTCCATCTTGCTGTGTGTCCCATGTCTTAGTCCATGTGTTGTATCTCCCCCTCCATCTAAAGGACCACAAATAAAGCCCTTGGGCTTTATTGTGTTTTTAATCCTTTTGAACACTTCTGTTAATTGTTGTTCAATAAAGTTTTCAATCAATCAATCAATCAATCCTCATGAAACTCCGATTAGGGCTCAGCAATAAGGATATTGCATTTAGATTTAATGTTACCCAATGTGACATCTCAAAAATTTTGAGAAGTTGGCTCCCTGTTTTATCTCAGACTTTAAAACCTCTAATCAAGTGGCCAAGCAAGCATGCCATATTAAAGAATATGCCAAACTGTACACAAGCGCTTGCAGGGTGCATTATTGACTGCACTGAAATTTGTATTAACAGACCCACAAATCTAACATCCTGAGCCCAAACATATTCAAATTATAAGAGCCATAACACAGTTAAGTATTTGGTTGGCATGTCACCTGCAGGAGCAATTACATTTATGTCCTCAGGTTGGGGTGGGCGTGTTTCTGATAAACAAATACAGCTGAGTCCTGGATTTTATGACCTTCTGGAAGTAAATGATGAGATACTAGCATGATCGTGGTTTTACCATCATAGATGAGCTTGCCTTGTGTGGTGCTACCCTGATGATCCCTCATTTTACCAGAGGAAAAAAGCAGACTGTCTGCTCAAGAAGTGGAAACATTCAAGGCGTTTGTCAAACGTTAGGATACACATTGAAAGAATAATAGGTAGATGGAAAACTTTCTGAATTCTGACTACTGTTGTTCCACTTTCACAGGTGGACCTGTTAGATGATATTGAATTGTGTGTGCAGCGATTAACAAACATTTGCAAATGTATAGTCCCTAGAAAATGAATTTGTATAATACTTTGATAAAATTCCAATAGTCAAGGATACATTTAAAGCGTTTTATTAGTACAGCAGCACTGACCTGGAATGATATGATAAATAACTTTTTACTTTCTTTTATATATAAGCACAACTGTAATTTGAATAACCAAGTGCAAACTTTGAACAGGAACAGTTGCAATAAAATGTGTTTCAAAGTGCAAGTCGTTTTAGTTTGTTATTTTTTACCCTTCTCACAATGCCATTCTTTAACCTTTCTTTTTATTTTTTGCACATTCGTAGTGGAAATGCTTATTGCACTTTGCACAGGTGATCTTTCCAACCTCTGGCCCTCCACAGTGAAAGCAGACTGTAGGCTGCTTGCCTTTTCGGGTCATGCTGCGTGTTAAGAGCTCAGGCAGAATACTTTGTCTGAAGAACTGTTCAGCAATAGGGAGGAATGTGTACAGCATTTCTTCATCTCTGGCTACACGAGTGATGACTAGATCCCGCTGTGTCCAAATCACAAAGTCACAGTACTGGACACCACATACAAACATGTGAAGCTGAACTTGATGGTAGTATTTATGGTTCTTCTTGAGATGGAATGATTTGTCTAAGCAAAAATCGATGTCATCACTGCTCCCTTTCAGACCATCATGGTATTTGTATGGGCACTTGATCTCTACAGCTCCTCTACCACAGCAGCTACAGTTTGCCACTCCATCTGGTGATGCCCCAAGATGCGGGTTGTCTGGATGTACAACAAGACCGCAGAGCTCCACATTGAAGTTTTGATGACGTTCTCTCACTCAGTGCGTTTACATGACACTCAAGAAAGTCGACTTATTGGCTTAGCCCAACTATGATTGGATTACTAAGATGCATGTATACACCTTAGTCGAGCTATACTCGAATCGAATTGGCTTACTCATAGTCGAGTTAAGACCCCTAGATAATGCGATTCATAGTCGAGCTAAGCGTGCATGTAGCCAATCGAATTGGCTTATGCGTTTGATTTGCGTTCTGCGCATGCTCGAGATCTTTTCCTGGGGCCGTGAGCCGGAAGTAGAAGGAGACGTATAGTCTGTGTTGTTGTCGCCGCCGTCGGATAAGGGATAACGAGAAACGCGATTTATTTAAAAGGTGGCGCAGAAGCATGGAGGAAGCCGGTGAATGTAGTTACCCCCTATAAGGACTTGTGTCCCGGCCGCGGGAGCGCGCATGGCATTCATTAAAGGTGGGAAGCACACGGACAACTACGCTTCATTTCACCCAAAGGCTGAATTAAAAGTACATGTTTTTTCTAAATGTGGGGTCATCAACGAGGTTGTAAAGTAGTAACTTTGGGCACATCTGTCAAAATAAATGTTTTTTTCTCCCGACTGTTTACGATCTTTTATTCATCATTGCGCCGCGGTGGGGGAATGTATACGGACGGGCGGCGGGAGGGGCTGTTCTGGTGGAGAAATATGTTTTTCAGTAGAACAGCTGTCAACTAGAGCAGCCGAGGAGTCGGCATACGACCGAGAGGTCGGAACAAGGGAGCTTCGGAGAAATTATATGGACCCGAAGGTGAACTGACAGCTGTCTACTGAAAACATATTTCTCGAATGAGTTTGTTGTTGCTGGTGACGTAAAGAGGTCAACCGGTGGCTCTATTACCACTAGTTGAAATGGGCACAGCGCCACCTATCGTACCGGGGGCATTACACGCTCGGCCAATGAATCGATTTACTCACCGCATGTATACGCGGACAATTGCAGTTGTCCATTGAGGAGCATAGTCGAGCTACTGGCTTTAATGGAATTAAGCTGTGCATGTAAACGTACTGATTGATTCAGTGTTGCTTTTCTGGCAGTGGGCTCATGTTCTCTTCCTCAATGTATTGCATTCTACACCAGAAAAGTCTTTGTTGTCATAGTGCATTATCTGTTTCACTAGGTATGTGTTAGCTGTCTCAGCGCTAACAGTGCATACACGATGTAGGGGGGGGTGCTAGTTATGCGTCCTATTCTGTGTGTTTGCCATGCCTGTGATTGGGCCTGATTTTAAGTGACGCATTCAAGGTTCTCACACTTCTTCCTGTGTCATTTCCTTCCTCAGTCTGGAAATGTCTCATCACTCTTCTCCTGTAATTCAGTTGAGGAGAGGGCCTCTCAGATTCTCATCATACAGGGCCGCCAGTGGCTCCAGCGGGGGTCTTCGTTCTCTTTGTCCGATTCTGATGCGGTGTCTGTGTCACTGCAGTCCAGACTAGTGAGCACAGCTGCCTTGGGTTCTAGTAGTTTTTAGTTTTCTGATGTGTTCATCTGTCACCTCTAAATACATAATACAATAAATGTTAGATAACACATGAAAACAAATTGTGTAGGACACAACATAGTACTGTAGTATAATAGCGATAATATAAAAATAAAAATAATAATTGCCCTATTTTTAAAATAAAAAAAATCATACCTTTGACATTGACCTTTTGACGTTTTCCTTTGGCTGGTTGCAGTAAGCCGGTGTCCGTCCACTTTGGCCTTCTAACACAGATTTCACTCAATCTGGCTGCCTTTACCTCTCTTCTGGATGTGAGAAGCCACTGGTTTGTCCCTGAGGTACAAGCCTGCTCGGTCTTTCCATACCTGACCCATAGCTCGACTTTGAGCATCAGTGCTGCAGCATGCCTACAGCATGACCCCAAGCTGAGAGAACAAAGAACATTGGTTTTAATTTCGAGCAATATAATGTGTTAGACACATTGATTTGAATGGTGATAAAGCTAGAAATGCCCAAATGCACAGCTGTATAGTTGCATAAATGAGTTGTGAAATGTTTACAATAACGACAATGACTGAGGTATCGTCTTCAGTCGGCGGGCCAATTGCATTACATTAATTAGGGACATTACACCCCTACATTGACACCCCTGTAATAGGCTATTATAATATACTGCATAAATATAAATTGATAGATATATTATTATCAATTACATACCCAGCCATGCAGGTGCAGTTCGCTGTCAGGATGCAGTTGTTTTTCTTATTCAGAATGACCCAGACATTATAGATCTCCGTCCTCTTCCCTTGTCTTTGACTAGGCAGCACCTTGGTCTTCAGAGTCACAAAGTTTTCAATTTTGTAATCATGTAAAAGTATGTCCTGAACATGATTGTCTGTGACATAGCTGTAGGCATCCAGTGTTGTGTAGGACTTCAGGCTCTCTCGGGAATAGAGACTTGGTGTCTCGATCAGGTATGAATGGATGTCCGGCCACTGAAGTCGGGGCCACTTTTTCTCATCATTTATCCACTCACCTGCCCCTAACGCGTATGGGTCATTAAGACGTATCCCATTCACTAATGTTAATTTATGCGCATAACCAATTTTATCACTCGCTGATAAACTGTTGTAGTAAGCTGACAACATCGCTAATTTACACCGCAACTGCAAGTTAACCACACGGAGGTAACCATGGCAACCGGTAAAACATTTTTCTTTCTGCAGTCATGCGCGCGCGCATCCGCCGTGTTGATAAACAAATAATCCCCTATAGGCCTAAAGTTAATTTTAGTCTATGTTTTGTTCTTTGCAAGTGCCTAGCGACAGACATGTGAGGGACTGTAACGAAGTAATATGACGCGGTTATAGACGCCATTAAGTTGCGTGAGTGTGCTAAAAGAAGCGTGAATGAGGTTACTTATTTGTAAATTGAGCACTAAATATTATTAATGACAAGTGGTCTAATTGTGGGAGTGGACGACTTCCTTATGTAAATATTGAAGAAAGATTCTTATCATTTCTTGAAAATGTGAAACTGTTTAGATTAATAAGCTGTTGGCTGAAGTCTAGGGAAAGACTCGCAGGGTCGATGCAAATAATTCTCTAGCCGGGATGCCACCAGGTTTCCCCCTCTGATTCAGAAGAGCATTGGACAAACTCTGCTCTATCTGACGTCACATTAACAAGTGATCTGCGCATGTGTGGGTTTTAGGAGGAGCTACAGGTTATCACAGACGCGTGGTCACCGCCCTACTGCACTCTTGGAGCTGCAAGGGGGGGAGAAGACAGACTGAAGCCAAGTACAATAATTCTGTTTATTGGTGGTCATTACGCAATCATGAATTTTATTATCTAGACTTTTAAATTCATAAATAACTATGTTAACAGATGTTTTACTGCGATAAAAATTGTTTTTGTGTAAAAGCTGATTGATTATTCTTAAGCGTCAACTTGTCAGTAATATGAAGCAAGTGTGTTCAAATAGACATTAACTCTCTGTTTTATTCTTTTCTTTATCTACATTTGCACGAGAACCTTAAAGGAAGGAGGGGACCTCCACGGCCGGGGGGCTCCTTTCCAAAGAAATATCTCGAACGTCTCTTGTGTGGTGTATAATAATGATGATAATAATAATGATAATACATTTATTTGAAGGTGCCTTTCAAGACACACAAGGTCGCCTTACAAAAACAAAGTGGTAAGGGGACAACCAGTTCAGTATGTCACCATGGGATAACAGACTTAGAGGGCTTAGAATAAAACATAAAGAAGAAAGCACCGTGATCATTAGAACATTTAAGGATCTGTTGGACATAGAAAGTACACATGTAGAGATCAACTATGTATTTATGTTTGTTATTTGTTTTTATGTTTTCTGTTGATTTGTTTTCTCTGTGAATTTGTTTTATATCTGTGTTTGTAAAAGTGTTTTAGTGTTTTGTGGGACAATTAGCAGACCAACAGCTCAGTTAAGTTGGGTACTATTCATTTAAATCAGAAGTTATCTCCTCTCTACCGCTCGTCCACAAAGTCCAGGGGTCAACCAGCGCTGGGGACTCTTTTAAGAGTTCAGGGAAATATCCCCTTCCCCTCACCAAACTGAGGTAGTGGGACCCGCCCTAAAAGGACCCCTGCGGGAGGCGCGGTAGTTATTACAATGTAAACACCTGATACGCAGTGTTGGGGGTGTACCAATTGAACAAGTCCATCTGTAGGTTGCTTAGTTTACCTCCATAACGAGGTGTCAATTGTCTTGTCTTTATGTACGATGTTTTGTTTTTGCTCAATACTGCTAACCGTTGCTAAGGCTATGATTCTTCGATGGGCCGAGTGTGTTTTTTACCTGGGGGACAAACACAGGTTGCCATTGATAATTAGAGATGACTTGGACGATGACAATGAGGAAATTGAGGTTGGTTTTATTTGAGGAGTACCCATTGTAAGTACTCAAAATTACTCATGACTATTCAATGACTATGTGTGAACATATACAGTATATATATATTCATTTTTCACTTCATTCACCATATTCACCTATTGTTTGACTCACCTTTGTATGCACGTTCGTTTTTATATAACTTTCACATATTGTTTGAACTACTTAGATTAGTAACGATATAAGATAATTTAGTCCATTTAGGATTTGGAAATGCCTGATCTATAATGACATAACAGAAAACAAACTGTCTACATATTGTTTATGTTATATTGGTGTCAGATGTTTTTTCTGCAAAGATACTGGTTGGTTTGGTCTCCTCCTTCCCCTCAGGACAATGGAGGGAGGTCCATTAGAGAGAGCACAGTTGATCTGGGCGCCTGCCCTAAATTGGACTCAGAGACACATATCTGGACAATGAAAAGGACTGCAAACACGAAATGAACAGCAGGAACATTGCTATCCTGTTACCCAGCGGTTGATCATAATTTTCATACTAGGAAGCAACATGGCTGACAGTCTTACCTAAAATGAGGATGTGTTTTTACACACTATATATTCTATTTTCTTTTTGATTCCTTTACTGATTGATTTTCTTTACAAGTGATTGGTGTTGACAGTTGTTAACACTCTGTAATGATGATTTGTTGTGCATTTGTACAGTGATTCGATTGACGAGAAGTGCCTCATCCTGATTGGCTTGTGGGTGAGATCTTCTCTAGATTTACATCTCCTAGAGGTGGGTTTTCGACTGGATGATGGTAACCCGACCTGGACAGACCTCTCTTCAGCTGCTGTATGGCTAACTGGGAAGAGCTCTTCCGGTGGGGCGAGACTAGCTCATGAATTTGGCCTTATTAGAACAATTGAATAAGTTTACCTAGTCTAAAAGTAAATAAAAATAATGTGGGCATAAGATTCAAAGGAAACGCTAGAAGACTAAATTAGTTGTTCCAAAATGCTTGATAAACTAGGACCTAGAATCACTGTCATATATATATATTTTATGTTATTATCATCAATATATAAAGGACAATACAAGCGGGAGTAGTGAATGAAACATGCTTAACTTTTTGTTAGTTTCCCGTGACTTCTTCAAAGTCACGAGGGGGGGAATAAGTAGAGTATTTTTCTGTTATACATTTACAGGTTGTTCTCCTTATTTCTTTTGTTCATCATATTCACTCATCCTTATCATAAAGAATGCTTCTGCTCTAGGAGAGGAACACAGAGGTGTCCCTCTTACAACTTAGAGACATAGATAAACCTAAAGGCTAAAGGTGTAAATTAAAGGAGACAGACATCCCTAAGTGCTAATTGTTTATGTTAAGAGCTCTCCCCCATGTCCTGGGACCTTGAGGTTATCTTGGTCGTAAAATCTAAACATTATCTGCTCGCTGGGTGTAGAGTTCGGAAACAGCCATATCTTGCTTTCCATGTGTTTTGTTGAAATAGATTGCATTTTGATTTTCATTTTGATTTTGTTTCTGTTTCTGTTTTAGTTTTTGTGTTTTATTTGTTTAATTGTCGAATTTGCTTAAGTCAGACAAATGTTCTTTGAACATAAAGTAATCATTGGAAAGTACTTCAGCAATCTGTTGGGAAGGGATCCAATGCACAAGCTAGATAGATTGACATTAGGAAGAATTGGGATTACCTTGCAAACGCCAACGCCTAATGCTGTTATGCTGTTTAATATCTTTATTTATTAGCTTCGTCCACTGCCGCGTCAAAAATACAGCGTCAACGCCGTGTGGTGCAGCAGTTACGCATCAAACAGCGGTTAGGTTTCATTCTCAGTCACAAGGAATGGTGGAAAGAGGAGAGCCAAAGGGTTCGAACCACCAAGGAGGGTGGAGCCAGGTGACCAGGTGTACCTGAGAGTGTTTCAGGGGACAGTGGAGCGCCCCGACTTGATCAGGCTGGGTTACTGAGAGTAGTACCTGATTTCCTGGAATTCAGCACCTGTGTCTAGGAGGATGTTGCATCTGATTACATGAATGATGAATTATTAAAAGTACAGTGTGGGTCATGATTGTCATGCAATGCATTGTTTAAGTTCGGATGTGTTATGCTGTTTTCCATGCTTGCTTTAACTAATGAGACTGCTGAATTTCTTTGGTGCTACTGGAATATGTTCTGACTACTGGTACGGCCGAGGTTGATGAGTGGGTCCACGGGCCGAGGCACACATGGGTTCGTGCTAGTAACCTTGACGTGTGAGCCTTGCCCATGCCGGGAAGATGGACATTCAATTCATGAACTGTCCGATCTAGGGTCGGCTACGGAAACGGGAGCTAACACTGCGACGATGGTTGAGGACCCTGCGTGCATGGAGACCATCTGGGCCCATTGGCAACCATGCATGCCTGCAGGGTGTTCGATTTTGTGTTATTCATGCATTAGAAGTATTTGAAGGGATTTCTTGTGATGAATACATATATATATATATATATATATGTGCCTTTGTGTCCTCATGATACTGTGACGGTATGACATATTGATTGTATGATGTGTTGATAATTTGTCTACTGTTTGTTGGCTATGGCCCATGTATTCTTTGAGACACAGCAAGGTGAATGCCGTTCCACATTAGGGATGCGACAGGTTTTCCTCCTGTTTAGTGGGGGGTTTTCCCGAACTAAGTCGGTTGGTGATGTTGATGTTGATCCACGGTAACCAATCCGGGGTTTTTTTCTTTTCGCTTGAATTTATACTCACCACTTTTTATATCTCATATGATACATTGCGACGAGTAATTCGTAGTATGGTCATCAGTGATGACCAAGGGAGGGACTGTGACGACTAATTAACAGCACATACAACAACAGGCTGTAATATCCTCACATAGCCACAAGGGAATAGGACCCAAATATGTTGTAAAGCTGTATTAACCGCACCTGGCCACAAGATGGCAGCACATATACACCTGGAGGCGGACCGCTCAACACTAGCCAATCAAAACATATTACGCGTCATAGAGGCCACGCCTGCCAAAGGTACTATCGAGCGCACACAAGCAGGAGAGGGCAGAAACTCCTATAGGCCAGCGTATCTATTAGATATCCAGCTAAGAGTCGCTCCACGCGGTGAAATGATACAATCCTCTCCTTTTGCTTCAGTAGATAATAGACCGAAACCTAAAACAAAATAAAGTGAGTTAAAAGCGATCTCTGTGTCGGCGGCCCTTCCTTCCTCAAAGAACACAACAGGATTTGGGTAAGAAAATACCCTTAACCATGCGATCACTAGGCAGCAGGGACCCCACTATTCATCACAGGGGGCCCCAGCCTGCAGGCTTGTGGTTCCAACAGAGCCCACTATTCATCACAGGGGCCCCAACCTGCAGGTTGTGGTTCCAACGGGGCCCACTATTCATCACAGGGGCCCCAGCCTGCAGGTTATGTTTCCAACGGGGCCCACTATTCATCACAGGGGCCCCAGCCTGCCGCGGTGTTGTGTTTCCACTGGGGCCCACTATTCATCAAAGGGGCCCAATATTCATCACCAGGTAGGGCTGAACGATATGGACAAAATTTCATAATCTCAATTATCATGCCCAGATATCTCGATATCGATACGATACGATATGGACTATGGGTTCGGTGAAAACATTCACATTTTAAAGCATTTTTCAGAAAAATAAAAACATAATACAAAAGAATGTAGAAAGTGCAGTTTCTTCAGTTAAGTAATGTACAAACATGGGACCTATTGTTATGTCTCAAAAACATACATTTTGTTTAATGTTTAAAATCAATGCTTTAATTTCCTGTAAATGGTCAGATTTGCTCAGCAGCACATCAAGTTGTTGGGGGCATAAATACAGCTCCAATCCAATAAAAACAGGGATTTTAAAGCAAAACAATGGCTTCTCTCATCATAAAACCAATTGTCAGTTGAAGGTCCTCCAGTCTTAACACACTGTTTACTACAAGAACACTTTAAAGCACCAGCACCCTGTAGTTCTTTTGGGGTTTTCTTTGTAAGGGGGGGGGGGGGTGGCAGTACGAGGATCATGGAATGGTCAAGGGGGGGCATTTGCTCAAAAAAGGTTGAGAACCACTGGCTCTAGAGTCTAGATAGTCAAGTTGATCGTCTTCTCAGCACGCGGGCCAGAGCCACGAAGACTTTGGCGGGGCCAATCTGAGGACCTCACTAAGCCATCCAATTGGTAGTAGCGGACGGGCCGGGTGGTGTGCAAAGGGCAGTGTGTAAGCTGTCACCTGATAGCCGTGCCTACAGTAGAACAGTGCCAGACCGATTACAGTGTCACTCTTACTTTCAACACCCCTATACATGTGGCCTTACTGTAAGAACATTTGTCCCCAATTACTCCTGCTTAGAAGGGCCCCTGAGTGCTATCGCCCACGGGCCAGGACTGACTCCCGGATAGGCATTGGCCTGTCATTTGCATCCCCACCGCCACGCCACCACCTGCATCCCGACCGTCTCCGGTCTCGGCCCCAGCCCAAGCTCCGGTCCTCACCGTGCCGGTGATGACCCGGCCTGCTGCTCCAGCCCAGCGGGCACCATGTCAGCCTGCTCCTTAGTCTGCTCCCAACATGGACCCAGCGGACGAAGTCCAGGAGGTGCTCTGAGACCTCCGGGATGTCATGCTCCGGGCCACCATCCCTGAGAGCCAGCCTGGAGCTAGCACTCATTCAGATGAGCTAGCTTTATGTTTCAGAGCTGCTAATGATCAATCTAGCCTTTGTCTCTGCTAGCTGTCAGACTGCCTCCCAGCCAGCTAGCCTCCATAGCGCTAGTCTCTAGCACTAACCCACAGCCTGCTCCCCAGTTAGTTAATTCCCTTGTTAGTCCAGTTGTTCATCCCCAGCCCGCTGACCCACAGCCTGCTAGTCCTCTGCCCACATGTGGACTCTGTGGGAGTACAGAAAACCTCCTTAGGTGCAGTAGGTGCCAGATCTCCTTTTACTGTAGCAAACAACATCAGAAACGGCACTGGAGAGAACACCAGCTCACCTGTCAGGAGGTTGGTTTCCCTCACCACCAGCCCGCTAACCCTAAGCCTGTACCCTTGCCTGCTAGCCCCCAGTCCAGCGCTCCAGTCTCTCCCCTGCCCAGCACTCCAGTCTCTTCTCTGCCCAGCACTCCAGTCTCTCCCCTGCCTAGCACTCCAGTCTCTCCCCTGCCCAGTGCTCCAGAGTTTCCAGTGCCCAGCGCTCCAGAGTCTACACTACCCAGTGCCTCTACTGAAGCCCAGCCAGCTCCGGCTCCGCCGGAGGAGGTTGTTGAGGAGGTGGTAGTCAATGCAGAAAAGCCAGGTGTCGTCCTTCTTTTTAACTAGGACAGCTGGAGCTGCCCAGGGGCTACTGGAGGGCTCGATGCCCGCCTCCGCCATCTCCTTGATCTTTTGTTCTGCAGCAACCCGCTTGGCGAAGGGCAGCTGACGGGGGCAGAGGCGGATGGGGCGTGCATCACCTGTCGATGTCATGCTGTACCAGACTGGTGTGTTTACTACTCGTCCCTGGCTGCGAAGATGTCGGCAAACAGCTCCAGTAGCTCCCGCAGCTGGCGTCTCTGGTCAGTCTCAAGGCCTTCGCTACTCCTCTGGTACAGGTCGTCAACAGCTTGCTAAGTCTCGGCAGATGGCGGTTTGCTGGTGATGGCCGGTGATGGCTGGTGGCATGCAGGACCCTCTGGCTGGCGATGGTGATACAGTGGACCCTCTGGATGGTGGCGATGGCATGGAGAACCCTCCCACTGGCGGTGATGATGTGGTGGACCCCCTGGATGATGGTGGTGGTACGGAGGACCCTCTGGCTGGCGGTGGTGGCACTGTGGACCCTCCAGGGCGGACCAGAGAAATGGTAGACTCCATGTCCCCCAGGGCTTGGGCATCATCGCATAAGCACAGCGGCTGAAACAGTGCTGTATGCTCTTTTGATGGCTGGCCTTGGAACCGCTGTTCCAGTTGGATGTCTTGTGAGAATCTATAGGGCTTTGCCCTCCAAAGCAAGGGCGACTTGGACTGCCGTCTCTTCTGCTGGCTGTGTGTCGCTGGTCCTGTCGGGTAGGCCAGCATGTAGGCAAGTATACATTTGTCTTCGATCGCCCCGCGTTTAATGGCTTGCTATGCGCGTGATGAGGTCCATCTATGTCTCTCAGCGTAGCTGTCATTCCTGAATCCCACTTCTGACACCAATGTAGTAAACTAAGGTTTTTCAGTGGCATGAACTTACACAGATAAATTATCCCAGTTGATTTAGCAACCCTATGCTCTCAAAAAAGCACGGCCAAGGAAAATGCTATTTTGTAATTAGCCTGCAAAAACAGAACACCAACCAACTACGCATGCTCCTTACACTTTCTGACGCGATTTTACGAGCAGTACATATAACTTTATTCACATTATAAACACGCCCTCTTCATAACAGCAACTGTACTTGGAACACTGTAGAGTTAGCGTGACAACAGTAAAACAATTAACTTAGTAAAACTCTACCCCCGACACGCTACACAAACTTCATTTAGGCCTATAGGTTATAACAGTGTAAAACCACATTACAAAACATGGTTTTACCAAGAAACAACTTACTAACAAAGATCAAATAAGAAAAAAACACAAACCGCAACATTCAGAGCTATCAATGAATATCATGACCCAACCCCCAACTTGGAAAACTTGGATCCAAATCAGATTTTAAAAAATCATTGAGTTAATGCTTTGACAGACATATAAACAACACAGATAATTACTTGCTGTTTATTTATTTGGACAAATTTGTAGTCTACTTCATGAAAAAATGTAGGCCTTACTTTTTATTTATTATAATGTATTTAGGCTATTCTTTTGTTGAGAAGGTATGAAATATGGGATGATAACACCTACACAGTGAATTGCCACAGTTTTAATGGATGTCATGACCATGTTGTGTAAAATAACTGTATGCATCCATATAGGGTGATGATCTTTCCCAGGACTTTTGCGTCACTATAGTTGACGCATTTCCATGCAGCGTCAATATTGTCAACGCATTTTCACCTTTCTACCTACACCAGCTAAGCCTAAGGCTACTAACCCTATGCCTAACACTAAGCTCATCCCTAAGCCTAAACCTCAACCTAACCCAATGCCTGACCCTAAAAGTACAGTAGAAATGCCGTATTGAATGCATCTCATGTGACGCATTGGCAGTGTTGGGTAGTAACGCGCTATTAGTAACGCCGTTACTTTTTTCAGTAACGCGTTACGTAACGCGTTGTTTTTTTAAATTCAGTAACTCCGTTCCCGTTACCAAACGCTGCGTTACTCCGTTCCTTTTGGTGAGGTTTTACAACGGCACACAGTTCCCGATCAATAAAGTTTAAGTCCGGCTTTAGGCCGGACTGTCCGGTTTTTCAATGCCCTGTCCGGCGTCCGGCGCGGATGCGTATTTGTCCTCCTTTTTGAGACAACCCCGCCGGTCACAGGTCCGCCCGCCGGTCATAGGTCCGTGGTGTGTTACGATCGCGCGCGCACCCCTCCCCCCCCCCCGTCGGCCGTAGGTCTGAGGCGCCCCCCCCCCCCCCCCCCCCTTTGGTGCAATACTTTGGTGTTTGTGTTAAGGTTTGTGTTGGTGCACAACGGATCATATTGCTTGGATGATTAGATTCAGTGATGTGGATGCAAATTAATTGAAACGGTTGTTTTAATCAACAGTTTGTATTATTCAGCATCAGTACATTACTGAAATGACGTTGAGAGGGGAACTCAATCAATCAACTTTTATTTAAGAACGTTGTACAGTAACTAAAAAGTTACTTTCTCAGTAACGCATTACTTTTTGGTTTAAGTAACTGAGTTACTAACTGAGTTACTTTTTTACAAAGTAACTAGTAACTGTAACTAGTTACTATTTTTCAGTAACTAGCACAACACTGCGCATTAGTCACGGGAGGGGAGCATCGTCACCCTATTGGCGCATAGGATTGATAACATGTGTCTATATTTAGGCTAGGGCTGAACGATATGGAAAAAATTTCATATTCATATCTCGATATTCATGCCAGATATCTCGATATCGATACGATACGATATGACTATGGGTTCGGTGAAAACCAAGCATTTTTCAGAAAAAAAAAACATCATAATACAAAAGAATGTGGAAAGTGGAAAGTGCAACTCACTGCCAGTCATGAACATTAACATAAAGTAAATAAATAAATTACAAATACAAATCAAACATTTTACTGCAGCTTTGCTTTAACAATAAATAACAAATATATGCAGCAGCTGGTGGAAGGTTAAACACTGAAAGTGCATTGAAGTGCAACATCTTATATTCTGCAAAAGACAACATAACTGTATGCAGAAAATGCATTTGCTACTTACAGAACAGAGGTAGTTACAGCACAACTTCTACAGATTCTTTGCCAGGAAAACTAGCTTGTTAACCATGTCTGGCTTCAGACAGGACCGCTCACAACTCACAATGTTGCCTGATGCACTAAAAAGTCTCTGAGGGAGAGCTGGTGGCCTGTATGCACAAGTATTTTCTTGCCATGTTGCTGAGCCGGGGAAAGTTGACTTTGTGAGTTCTCCACCACAGAAGGGGGTCCTCTTCGTTGTCAATTGTGGAAGACTGCATGTAGGCACTCAGCTCAGCTTCTATGACAGCAGTGGGATCGATTGGTACTGTGGCACTTGCAGTGGATATTTTGAAGAAGCTTGCCAACGACTTCTTAGCCTTTTTGGGTGGGGGACCCCCACCCACCACTGGGGGTGAAACTTCTTCCACTCTGGTGCACTCAACAGAATGCTAGAAAATAGTTTAAAAAAAAGAAGAAAAAAAAATTGAATTACTTTATATTATAATACAGTATCATAATGTATGAATGATCATCACTGTATGAATAACAAAATTCAGCTAAATTTAAACTTAAACATTTACTAAAATGTAAGATAATGCATTTAAATGGAAGGAACTGTTCTCATTTAATCCATTCTAACCATTATTTTTGGCTTGTGTTCCATCGTCTTCATCTCTGACACCAGTCTGGCTTTGATGATGGGGATGTCATTAACACTGATGTACTGTGTCTTGTATCTTGGATCTACGAAGGATGCCACATCCAGGAGCTCTTGTGTGACTCTCTCTTCATACTTGCTATTCATGTACAACATTTTCTTTTTAAGGACTTGGTCATGTCAGTGTCACCCTCCTCTGGTGCCAAGATGGTTGTGTTAAACAGGTTGAGTATTGGCTTGATGTGTGAAACACTAACATAATCCTCCCCTGACAGAGCAGCCGTGAATTCAAGCAGTGATCCCAGTGCCTTGCTGACTGACTCCAGCACATCCGGATCTTGATGTCCAAGAATTAGGTGCCGGGTGTTTCTGTCCTCTGAGAGGACCTCATGGAGTGCTTTCTGCTGCTCCAGAATCCTGTTAATCATGAGCACCCTAGACCATCTAGTTTGACACTCAGTTATGAGTCCATGGACTGGAAGGTTGAGGTGCTTCTGGGCTTGCTCAAGTGCCACTCTCTTTTTCCAGCTGTGTGAGAAGTGGCACACCAACTTTTTGCAGACACCTGTTGCACGGCTGATCCTGTTGTCACCTTTCACTGCGTTTTCTAGAAAAAATAGATGTACAAAATAATTCATGCATATATTACAATAGCTAAATAACCACATATTAATGCGGACTGTTCCCTCTCTCTCTCTCTCCCCCACACTCTCTCTCTCCCACACCCTCTCTCTCTGTCTCAAAGTTATTAAAATAAACATAGCAAAACGTAGGTCCAGCCATTCACCTCCAAAGCCTTTATCATGTTTGATGCGTTATCAGTCGTCACGCAAACCTGTTGGTCCTCCTTCAAGTCCCAGTCTGCTAACGCACCTCTCATCTCCTGCGCTATATTATCCCCTGTATGCTCCCCGGGGAAGAAGGACGTCTGCAGACAGTGGGTCTTGAGTTAGAAGTTTGTTGTAATAAAATGAACCATTAAACTGATGTAAGGTTCGGTTGTCCGGCTCAACCACAGGTCCGTGATTGTGGCGAAATGATCGCTTTCACGGAGCTCGGATTCAACATTCATTTTACACTCATTATAGAGTTTCGGAATGGCCACTTGATTAAAATGTGTTCGGGATGGTATTTTCTAACGCTTGTCCAGCATCTGAACCATTTTTTTAAAGCCCTCTTTCGAGACTGTGTACACGGGTACCATGTCTTTTGCTATGTGGTATGTTATAGCGTCTGTAATGTCTTTATGTCTGGTGGACGTCGACTCGTACGGTGTAACGCTACTGAACACATCAGCAATCAAACTTTGTTTGGGCTTCTTTTGGAATGACTGAGAAGTTCCCGGTGTTTCTCTCATTGCCATACACTCTTCGTGCAGCGCGATGGTGTTGTTTCAGGTGGTGAAACATGTTTGTTGTGCTACCATGCTTCGTTGCAATTTTCGTCAAGCACGACCTGCACAACACCTCGCTCTGGTTTACATCAGCCTGTTTAAAGCCAAAATACCTCCAAATAATGGAGGATGATTTATGTTTTGGCACCAAATGAGATTCTGCACCGCCACCGGCCGCAATATCTTCCGCACTCATGTCACTTTTCTTTCTTTCTTTTTAATTTACCCACTATATGTAGTGTGTGTGCGTCGGTCTCCGTCTCCCTCACTCCCGCCCTCATATGTTTGTCATTGGTTGGCTTCAGCTGTCGATCCACAGCAAGCATGAAATAAGGTTTGTGGTTGGCTGGCCTTAGCGGTGCATTCAAGGGCAATCGTAAAAATGATGTTTGTTGTGACTGCCAGAGCTGTACATGCAGGGCGAGCGCGCGGGGGGAAATCTATATCGTTTATATCGTTGCTTTTTCAATATTAATATCTTGAATGTTCATATCGAGATATAGATACGATAATGATATATCGTTCAGCCCTAATCACAGGGACAGGTGGACCCAGGCTCATTAATCTAGTGATGCCTTATTAGCAGGCAGTCGGCCTGCTGATAAAAGATGTAACTCAGTGCTTTGTAGTGCACTATGTCAGCACGGCTCACACACACATACAAAACACTCGCTGTGCAGAAAACTAACTGGGCATTAAACACAAATCTTAATCAAACTTAATCAAAAGTCAATGAGTAAATGCGTATAATAACAAATACAGCGCTGGTGTCACAAAGAGCTTTGCCTCCTGAGAAGTTCTGCTGATTGTGAGCCCTGAGTCTCTGGTCAGTGGATACTTTGTATACAAAAATTCAGCTCCGGGGCATAATCTCATGAGCGGGTATATGGATACTTTATGGTTGCCGAGGCAAGTCCAGAAGGATGACAAACATCATGAATGGATCTATGGATACTTTAGAGTCACAAGGGCTAGTTCAAGAAGGATGCTGACCATCATGAGTGGACCTATGGATTCTTCATGGTCACAAGGGCTAGTTCAACCAAGGGGTATTTGACCTCCCATGTCTTTTCGTGGGGAAGCTTGAGCCGAATGACGTCACCAAGCGCTCTGGTTAACATGGCTCTCAGTCTCAGGCAGTAGCGTTTATCACCTGCTACTCCCCTGGGCATTTCGTTACATCTGGTGCGCAAGGGATTCTCTCTGAGGAGGGGAGCACCTATAAACAATGTCCACTGTGTCTGGTTTTCTGTGAGGGGAGGGGGGAAGCACTGATAAACAATGTCCAGTATGACCTTGTTATTCTGGCTCTAAGTAACCATTTGGGCCTTTTAGCATTCTGAATATTCAATATATTTTCAATATATGCATACAATATATCGTGTTCAATACATGTTTCAATATATGTTGTCAATAAATGTTGCAATAAAGTTTTCAATAAATGGTTTCAATATACTGTATTGTGGCGACCGTGCGGAGGAATGAGACAGGAGCCCAGGTTTACATGTTTACGCAACTCCCGTGCCCCATACACCGCACGACCCCGGAGTTGCCTTTATTTTGTTGTTAAAAAACAAGTATTTGACGGACGATGGAGAAAAAGAGAAGAGGCCAATACAACGAAGGAGGTTTCACCTATGTGTCTGAGTTTATTCAACAATTACCAATTACCACATCTGATCAAATGAGCACAGAGTGTGAAGGCACATAACCGAATAGTACTATAAGTTCCCGAGAGAACTGAGGCACCCCTGCTTAGAGCCTGCCTCCGGATAAGTGCAATGAAGAAGTTCAGGTCTTTCTTTATATAATCAGCAGTTTTGCTCCCTGTGTCGACCCCCCCCTTCTTGCCGATCAGGAGGTTCAGTTCCCTATTGATGTTCTAGATGGAGGTGAGAGGTGAAGTCTCCATCACCGGCCTTTTCTGTTGTCTGGTTTCAGTTCCTGTTTTTCAGGGGGGTCGAGTTCACTGTCATGTGTTTGTCCGCTTAATGCGTGCAATATGGATCAGCTGATCACAAATCAATGTGTTGTTTTGCCACATGTACTGCTGATGTCACTTGTTTTGTACATTAAAGACGTGGACTTTGTCCATCATGTGTGTTGATCCTTTCTCATCAGTCCCTTTGTTCACTATGTGAGTGTATTTTAATAGTCAATTGGTTCTTTTCCTATAACAATAATACAGCAATTCTTTAGGGGGCCAATTTTCCAACAACAATCCCTCTCAAGTGCTCTTCAGGAGCACTTTCACACGTTGGAAATTACTCTTAGAATAGGACACATAGGTGTTTTTCCTCAAATATTTCTCCTCCACGCCGAGGGGGGAACCTCACCTTATGGGCGAGTAAAAAACCCACTTCTCGACTCGAATCTCTGAGCGCATTCACCCGTGGCAGGAATACAATTATCAATGTACAATCATAATTATCATCATCATCATCGTCGTCATTGTGAGCAGTTTTCGTCGTCGTTGTATCCAGTTATCAGTAATCCCTGATTTTGTTAACACATAATCACTTGGGTTATCATACTCATTATGTCATATACTTTTCAACATATAATCAGTCAGGTTATCATACTCATTATGTCATATACTTTTCAAAATATAATCATTCAGGTTTCATACTCATTTGGTCATAACTTTTCAACACATAACATTCTGGTTATCATACTCATTTGGTTAGGCACTTCAACAATATAGAATATATGTGTTAGTGGGCAGGGGATAGTCCCCTACTTTTCTTCAGTCCTCATGGCGCCGCCCAATAGGCTTCCTTTCATCCTGATTTTATAGCTCGGCTGATTAAGGAGTTGACCTATGAGTAAGGACTAGTGGTACGCATTTTGCACATCACCCCATGTAGACATTTTCCCAACTGTGGATTCCCTCTCCTCCGTTGGGTACAGCAGCATCTGTAGGTTTTTTTCACTTTCAGCGGTGATGGCACGATTGATTAGTTTCACAATTAGCGCACGCATACAAGGTATGCCACAACACCCGCATGTAATCAAAATGGCAGAGAATACAGCGATAGACATAAACAGGGACATCATGAATGCTTTCCATCTCCCAAATACTCCTGTGAACCATTCCTCAAGGGGTTCTCTACCCCAAGTCCTCACCATCTGATTGGAGAGGGCTCTCAACCCTGCTAAGGCCTTCGTAACAGAACCATCGGAGCGGTGTTATTGGGAATGAACGTACAGCACTGGTCTTCAAACATGGCACATACCCCACCCTTCTCACTAGGAGCATATCTAGTGCCAGTCGGTTTTGAAACGCCATCAGGGATGTTGCTGCTAATTGCTCGGAGACCCGTAACGGCGTCTCTGGTCCGGTTTGATAGCTTCTGCACATTGTAATGTAGTAGTTAATCCGATCAATGTTTTTGTTAGGGTCACGGGGAACAAGGCAGATATTATGGAGATTTCTCGAATCCGGCCGCGATTTGGTCTACTAGTTTGTACTCGTTGGGACTCCGCGAGGGACCCCTATGCTATCGATCCAAGTATCTCGTCGGCGGCATCCCATTCGCTACCGGCATGCCGCTTCTTTCTACCTCCTTTGGTGGCAATTGCGGCAATCTCTGTTGTCCGACCATGGTTATAGGAACGACCAATCTGACGAGAGTACATCTACCATTCCAGGTCGAGGGTAAGGTTAGCAGTAAGGTTATAACAATCAGCTTCCACTTTAAGCTTAGTTATATAATTCGAGAGCTAATGATCTATTTACTAAGATCCGTTAGTAGAGGAGATTCGGTTTGTTGAGCCTTTAAAGCCCTCTTCACCCTGACAAGCAGATGCACTAATAGAAAACTTAAATGAATGATAACAACAATTTATTAGGAATACAAAGCAATTCTTAAAGCAATCATGTCCACTCAAACAAGGCCTCCTTAAACAGCCCGCATAGTCCAAATGAAATGTCCAAAAACCCAAGAATATGTCCTCCTTCAAAATGCAAAAATATAAATCAGGAACAGCAATGCATTGCAAAAATGGAAGAAAAAGGGTCCAAAAGAATCGAACTCACCGACCAGAACGGGGAATGAGTAGTCCGGCCTAGAGTTCGATTTCCATCCTCCGCTCAATAGTTATGGTCCTCACTTCATTGAATTCCTTAACATTCGATCGAAACGGAAACACCACAAAAAAGAGCTAAATGCTTTGCTACTGAGACAACCAGGATCCTCTCGCCTTTCTTTCCATCCCCTCAGCATTTTCCCCTTTCCTCCATTTTGTCCTCCCCCCCCAAACAATTCTCTCCTTTGTTCCCTAGGCCACACCCCTCCACCTGTGATCTTGGCTGCCCCCAGAGACACACAACAGAAACTATGCATAGCCCCAAAGTAAAAGCATGGTAACAGGATAGAATTACTCA
>JAOPHQ010000897.1:0-35000 GCA_030340625.1 Merluccius polli
TTATTGAGTCTTATTTTAGTAAAGGTGACAAAATGGCATAGATTACTATGTTGAAGATCATATAAGACATATTACCGTTTAAAAAAAACTACTGTGGGTTCAGTGATACTTTAATACACTTTAAAACATGTATCTACGTTAACAACATTTTGTTTTGTGATTCTGGGGAAATGTAGGAGAAAGTGTAACGCATCCACTACGGCGTGGGAGGTAGTCTTGGTGTCTAGTCTTTCTGTCATGTTGCTATTGTTAGTCATTAAATAGCTGCCACCCCCCCCCCCCACCCCAACATCTCCATGAAGACACAAACCAGAGGAATCTGATTGAATTAACAGCTACCAGTTTCCGGAAACTACTTCCATCATGCCAATTACACACACACACACACACACACACACACACACACACACACACACACACACACACACACACACACACACACACACACACACACACACACACACACACACACACACACACACACACACACACACACACACACACACACACACACACACACACAGTGCCGTCAATAAACCCTGGCTACCGTCTGTGTCTATGGCAACCCTTTTAGATGTACTAGCTAAGGTCAGAATAATTAGTAATTATTGTGGAATATCTTTTCTTTCTCTGTTTGTCTGGATGTCTTGTCTGATTGTGTTTATAGATCACAAGAAACACCACTCCAGCCTACAGGACACCAGAGATGATTGATCTGTACTCCAACTTCCCCATCAACGACAAACAGGACATCTGGGTCAGAACGCCTTCTCTCGCCTTCTCTCTTCTCTATAGACCAGTGGTTCCCAACCACCGGCCTGGAACTGATTTAAAGTGAATTTATTAAGTTAATGCGATTAACTGTAGATTTGTGTTGCTTGACAACTGTCGGGCCCATAGAGAAGTACTGGCATGGTTTTGGACCTTGAGCCAATTTCTCCACGAGTAACAGATTTCGCAATCGGCATGTATCTCCATCTAACTTGACAAAGTACCGGTCCTGTCTCAGCACCAGAGGGTACTCTGGTATTCGGCCCTCATTTTTAGTGCTCCCATTTCAGTTGGCAGATTTTTTCATAACATATCTATGTTGTGCACAGTGTATATAATATATAATATTTAAAGCACAGTGTGCAATCCTACTGGTATTCCTCTCTATCTATAAGGTGTGTATTAAACCCTCTACCCCTCTCTGCAGGCCCTGGGCTGTATCCTCTACCTACTCTGTTTTAAACAGCACCCCTTTGAAGAAGGCGCCAAGCTCCAGATAGTCAACGGCAAATACACCATTCCTCAGAACGACCTCAAGTACACCGTCTACCACGAGCTCATCCGTACGTAGCCTCTCTCTCTCTCTCTCTCTCTCTCTCTCTCTCTCTCTCTCTCTCTCTCTCTCACCCATCCATTCCATCTGTCTGTCCAACATGTCACTGAGGTAGTTGCTCTTTAAGAGGGCCAGAGGGGTAAAAGTTTGACATGTTAACAAGTTTGATATAATGAATATATCGCGTAACACTTTTTTGACAAAGTAAGACATTCCAACGTTCAAGTTTTTCTTGATTAACGTATTGCAGACATATCACTAAATTTGTGCTCTTCAAGTTGGTGGCCATTGTTGGAATGATCACAGAACCAGCATCTGCATTAGTTCTGTACCTGGGGCCATCTGGAGGGCCAAAACGCCACTACCACTACACCCATTGTAGAAATGGGACTCCCTGCCTACACTAGGAAGGAGCTGAGTGGTAGTGGGAGCCGTATTGGTACAGGACAATTTGCATATTCATAGATCCTAGTTTTTGTAATAAAGGTAAAGGTGTAGAGATGCTGCAAGCCATTTTCTGTAGTTGTATGTAAAAATAGAAGCGGTGCAAAAACCATATGAACGGAATAGTCAATTCAATAGAGAATATTTTTAGGGGTTTGCGTTCAACTAGAGGAGGTCTTTAACATGGACCCTGGCAGAAAGACCAACTCTCTCTCCGCTCTGTCCTAGGGTCCATGCTGAAGGTGAACCCAGAGGAGCGTCTGTCCATCACGGAGCTGGTGAACCAACTCCAGGAGATAGCAGCAGCTCGCAACGTCAACGCCCGCTCCCCCATCACTGAGGTGTGTGTGTGTGTGTGTGTGTGTGTGTGTGTGTGTGTGTGTGTGTGTGTGTGTGTGTGTGTGTGTGTGTGTGTGTGTGTGTGTGTGTGTGTGTGTGTGTGTGTGTATTAGGGGTGCAAACGTGTACGGTGGGTGGAGTTCCCCCGCGTTCAACAAGTTTTACAATAATGTCCGCCTGCCAGGGACGTCCCGTTAGTCAAAACTAAAAGTGAAATGTATAGCAGCATAGCACTGCTGTGGTGGTGTATAAAACAACAAATCTAGATATTGGATATTCAACACATATTCACGCTCTGAATTAGCGATGTGTAGCGGTGAACTAAAGATGCAATCACCAGTATGAGTCCTGTGTGTCTAGTGGTGTATACCTGCCCAGGTGTCTACCTGCTGAGGAGACGGGGCTTCCAAGCGTGACCGTCGGGCAGCAGCACTCCTCTCTGTAGAGCCATCGTTTGGGCAACATTTCTACACAATAGGCAATTCACAAAGTACCCTGCCCTGCCCTAAACAATGGCTTAACTGAAGCGCAATTCAACTAGATACGTCACGTTTCCAAATTTCCCCACTTTAAAATCGCTGTTTAGAAGTGTATCCTGCTAGCTCTACAACAGTAAAAAGCAGGTCAAAAACTGCGTGACCAGCCGAGCTCCAGTGTGGGTGTAACGCACATGGACAGATTCAAACTGACTTTCGATGTGTGCATGAAATTTGGACTATGTATTTGATTATAATTTTGGGGTATTTCTTGCATCCCTAATATATATATGTATATGTGTGTGTGTGTGTGTGTTTGTGAACAGTATAAAGGGGGCTTTCTTTTCCCCGCTGCTGTCCTCAGATGCCTTCATCTCTGAGAGAGTGTGAGAGAGAGAGAGGGAGAGGGAGAGGAAAGTTTCAAACTAGGTTCAACGTTGACAGACCTGTATCTTATAATCATGGCAGTCTTGCCTCAGGCTGTCCTCTGGTCTTTTACCCCCTGTCACTTCTGAGCAGTCCTTGTCATCCTAAAAACTTGAAACTTTTGCAACATGTATTGGGGGTTTTGGTCAAGGCAGTTACTATTTTGCTATGGAAGCACTGTAAGAGAGAGATGCAGAGAGAGAGAAAAGTGTGAGAGAGAAACTCAAATGGAAAAGACAGTAGAGAGGGGGCGAGAGGGAGAGGATAAGAGAGGCAGAGAGAGAGCGCGAGAGAGAGACTCATTGGGAGATGAAGCAAAAGATGTACAATGAGGTCTGTCTATATGATGGCCCACTCCTCTCCAGTCTCCATCCAATATGATCCTGATGTGATCTGATGACTAAAAATGGCAATGCTATCACCACCAGTAAGACGAGTGTTGTCAGTCTGCCTCCGGGAGCCTAAAGCTGTTTACATACTTATCTCTCGACGTATAGCGACTTGGCTCTCAGCATGGGGAGCTGATCTGGGTTAAGAAGGAGTTTTCAGCCGTTTCCCTCTCAGCTGCCATAAAGGAGATTAAGCTCCTCCTCCTCTCTCTGTGTTTTTCTCTCTCTCTCTCTCTCTCTCTCTCTCTCTCTCTCTCTCTCTCTCTCTCTCTCTCTCTCTCTCTCTCTCTCTCTCTCTTTGTCTTTCCGTTTCTCTCTCTGTCTCTCTCTGATGAGAGGCATTGTGGCACAACTTGGGCGATGCAGACATCAACGATCACATGAAAGGGAGAGATATGTGTTGGAGAGGGAGAGAAAGGGAGACGGAGACAACACTAGAGAGGATTGGTCTCTGAACCTCTGCTCCATAGCAAGAGGAGGCTTTTACCGCTTTCTGCTTTTAAACTTCAACCAGGCTGTCTATGTGGACCCCTTTTTTTTTTGTTGCAGAAATGTGAATGTTTTATGTCCTCCGTCTTCACTTTATCTGTTATGAAGACCTCATCCAACTAAATGAATCTTCCACTACTTGCTGTTCGTTTGGATGAAGTAACCTCAGCGGGCTGAAAATAGCGATGTAATATATATATATATATATATATTTAAAAAAAACAGATATTTTTCAATTTCCTGGCTTTGAGAACCGGGGCAGCCTCTCTGTCCCCGCAGCATCTCCCGCCGTATGTTAGCCTCATTCCGTCGTCCCGTCACTCCTAATCACCCCGCTGCTACACCATGAGTATGATCGGCGCGTACCACTGCTGGCGGCCCGCATTTGATGGTTATGAATGTCTACAGCTGCTGGAGCAGAACGGGGGCTTTGGGAACAACGGAGCACCGCCACCCACGCAGATACACAACCTCCAGAACAACGCAGGTAAACAACCCCCCCCCCCCCCCCCCCCCCCCGTGTGTGTGTGTGTGTGTGTGTGTGTGTGTGTGTGTGTGTGTGTGTGTGTCATTGAGCCAGAGTGAATCAATAGTGAGGTAATGTTTTGGGATCTCAGGACTCTATGTTTATCTGCTCATATGCAGAAGATTGTTGTTGATTCAATCAGAGGAGCCACAACAGCTACCAACTGTTGAAGTGCCGTTTAGCAAGGCATTCATCACGTTCCACCTGCTCCTGTCGGTGAGTCGCCACCACGTCATTTCTGGTTGTATGTAATGGCCTTTAAACGAGGCTAATGAGCTGAACACGCACACACACACAGCTCCCAGAAGCCACGCAGTTTAGTAATCTAGTTGGACCCCCACAGTCCCCAGAGTTCAGTAACGCATACACACGCACACACACACACGCGCGCATTAACATCATCAGCTCTGGTGTGTGATTGGATGAAAGTGCGCCTGGCATTGTCCTGAATGGGTGTATGAGGTGCTTCATGAATACAAATCGATTAAGTGACAATTATTTAAGGCTGTGGCATTGTGGGTAGTCACAGCCCCAAAGACCTCGGTTTCCTTGGAAATAAACTGGGAGAAAATATGAATATGGATAGATTTATTGATTAATTTATTTCCCAAATTTGAAAGTCTTATTTCAACATGAAAAGAGAACCCAGCACTGCCCATGGGAGTAGCGGTGGTGTGCAACATCGCAAGTCACGTGTTGGGTACACAAACCTGACTAGCCACTGCCAGCGTTTCCTAGAGCTGCTTGTCCTTTATGCTTTCTATGACGGAGATGCAGTGGCGCACACATTCATTTCACTGAAAGCTCCCCCAAAATGTGAAGTTTTTTTTTATTTGAATTTTTTTACTTGTTGCTTTCAACTGTTTAAAAGCTTTCCATGGTGCCATCTGCATCATTTACCACATTGTTCTTATAATGGCTTAAAAAAAGTAATGGTTAGGTGCTTACTGTAAGGGTTAGTTCAGGATTTTGGAACAAAGCGGAATAGTGCTGTCGTAACTGCTTGTAAAATAAGCTGAATTGTCGTTTTTGGAATTTGCCTTTTTAACATACTTTATTCCAGATTTGTTAGATGTTTTAGATGTTTGCATTATCTGGAAGGTGTATTAGGTTGAGTTGTGGACTAATTCTCTGGCACCTGTTAATTTACATCAGTGCTCTAATGCTAACCATTTCGGGTACGTACGGGGGGGGGGGGGGGGGGATCACTGAACCAATCAACAAAAAAGAGGTGCCACTGCTCTTGCCTAACCCCGGGAAGGATCACAGAAGGCGAAAAGCCAAAATCCTGAACTAACCCATTTAATGGAAGTCCTTTTTTTCCCCTAGAAATGCACTGACAAGAAGGGCTCATCCCTCTATGCATCTATGTTTGTGTTCCGGTAGATAGACAGACTAGATTATAGCTACAGGAAACCGGAGACATCAACAAATAGTTTCTCCTCCATGTTCACTAGAAACTAGCGCTGGAGAAAATAGAATCCAGCTCTGCTATTGGTTGCTGCTTCAGCGCAGACACCGCTAATTTGCATAAAGGTTTGCATAAAACTCCCCTCGTCGCTCTGGATGCAGACATGGCGCCGCACACTGCCGCTACGGCAACTGTCGCTCCTTGTCGCCAGCTCATGTTGAAAATAAATGGCTGCCGGCTGCTTTTGCTGCTTATGAATCTTTCGGTGTGACCGCACAGTAAATCAATGCGCTGCGATTAATGTGTTTTCCCTCATTTAACTGATCGATCATGAACATGATATATTTCCTGCAAATGGGAGAAATTAATTTGTATTGGTTTGACGATGTGAACAGTGTTTTGTGCACGCGCACACTAACACTAACACAAGACTTGTTGACTAAGAGGATTGCTGCTCGGTACTGTGCCATCTGTTGATGGCAGAATGTGTTTTTCTCTCTCATGCTATGACAATTGCTTTTTGTTTTAACTTACATCACTTTTCCACTGTTTTTATTCACCCCAAAACGTGTTTTTGATAAAAAATGCTGCAAAAGGAGTATTTATATTACTTCTTATCCATGACAGGTTCTTAGCACTATGGTGACTGTGCCATTAAAACAATGATACAAGTATAATGGTATAGCATACCTGTTATTGTTATCACTGTGTTTCCTTATTCAAAATTAGGAATCTTCATAATTGTTGATATTTGTAAGTACATTGGTATTGATATCAATAAAGATAATATAATTTATGTTTTCAAATTGTTATTGAAACTTTTTTTTCTCCATAATTCCAGGTGTGTATGATCCTGACCAATCAGCTAGTGGCTTCCTGGACATCCTAAAGGGCGGGACGGAACGCTTCTTGACCAATATAAAAGACACTTCCTCCAAGGTCATCCAATCAGTGGCCAGGTGAGTTGTAGAAATGATTCAATTTCTTCTTCTCTTTCAGTTCAACCACTTGCTCCACCTTTCTGATGTACTATTCATCTACTATTCCACCACAGGAATACGTCCCTCTAGCTTTTTGCTAATGTACTATTAGCTTGGTTGCACTGCTATATGGGCGGTCACTTACACGTTTCTTTAAAATAACGCCACATGCTCATGGAAAGTCACAAAATGGCCTTTGTCTTCCTGGTTCCTTGAATGACAAGTGAAGAGTTTTATATACCGGTTCCATGACTCAAATCTTGTCCGGGTATCGGTGACGTTGTTGGAAGTGTCCTGTCAAATCCACACCCGCCACCCCCCTTCCTCCCCCTCCTCGTTTCACACATCCACGGTCGCGTACACGGTTTCATCTCTGGTCCATCCATCTGTGTTATTGTTTTGCTTATTGTTCTTGTTTCGTTTTATTTTGTTGTTTGTTGTTCTCTGCCCCCCCTCCCTCGCACCCCCATCGCTCATGGCCCGTCACCTAGCAACCCAAGGTAAATATGGGTGACTGCTGAAGAGCACCCGTGTGTGTGTGTGTGTGTGTGTGTTCTAGATTCAATAACCCTTCATGTTCTGTCGCATCAGCTTGTTGGTTCCTAACCATTGTTTAATCAACCAATCAGTGAATCAGTGAAACTCACAAGAGACCCATTTGTTCACGACGGTTGGATAAATGAAAACATTAATCCAAGTGAATGAAACGTGTGTATTGAAGTGATGAGTAAATGGAGTTCTGAATGGATCCAGAAATCTTGATTAGTTATCAGAACCCCCCCCCCCCCCCCCCCCCACACACACACACACACACACACACACACACACACACACACACACACACACACACACACACACACACACCGCCTCACCAGCATCATCTCCCTAACCAATCGCTCATATCATTGGCATTACATCATGGTTGCTTGTGTGTGTGTGTGTACTCAACGGGTACAGCAATAAACCTAGTGCTTATTTTATTTTGACATGTTTTAATTTATCCCTCTATCTTTACTAAAGGTGGTTGTAAGGTTCTGAGGTCAACATGGTCTAATCCTGAGCATCCGTTTATATTATGATGGTTGACTTGGGTAGAGATTGAAGGAGGAGAGACATTTTAACATTTGGCATCTTAATTGACGTCTGGTACATTTGAACAGAAAACAATTACTCGTATACACCCACTTTCATGCCGTTTGCATGTTTCAATTAACAAAAAATGTTCATTTGCAATTAGTGTTGCACCGATACCGATACTAGTATCGGGAGGGGCCCCGATACCGCGCTAAAATGCTGGCATCGGTATCGGCGAGTACGAACAAATAATGCGCCGATGCCATTTACATATACTAATATGAAACTTGGAACGCAGCGCTTTGCGTCTTTCTCTCCCTTCACTCACTGCTGCGTGTGATCACACGTGTTCAGTGCATGCCGTGCCAAGCAGCTATCCTATTGGCCCACTCCGGCCGCCCGGCCGCGCATGTTGACCGACTGACAAGCGACGACGACAAAGTACCAAAAAAAAGAAAGAAAAAAAAGCACCGGAGACGCGGCGGGCGCGCGGTTCAGCCGCGCGGCGCACAGAAAAGTTGCTCCGCCTGCGGACGCGCCGGTGCGGGGAAACTCAGTGAGCGGGTCCGCCTGCCGGTGCGACGCACCCGATCACCACCCATGCCCCCCCCCGCTCCCTGGGGTGCCATGCGGACACAAACAAGGAGAAGAGGGGAAAAAGCAGGAGAGAGAGGGAGACGCGTCTTGCTCACAGGCGGGAGATCGCTCAAATGGACAGACAGTGACCGCATCACAGACGACGAGTTAAGCTGTAATCGGCTTCTCCCCCCCCCCCCCCCCCCCCCCCGCCATGATAGCAATGATTTTACATCCAAGTGAGTATGCAGTTCTTTAGTATTAGAAGAAAAAAAGCTTGTGTAGATATATATATATATATATTTTTTTTTTCCGGCGTGGTATCGGTATGGTATCGGTATCGGCCGATACTGCACAGCCGGGTATCGGTATCGGTATCGGGGGCCAAAAAATGGTATCGGTGCAACACTATTTGCAATGCATAACAAGTCCATTAATTGTACGTGTCGGCTAATGCATTGATTGTGCATTTCATGCATATGTAGATTTAGTTACTAAATCTAATACAAACTCAAGCACACAACGAAACGGTTCTGGGCTTCTAGAACTGTTCTGCATGTGTATGGGCTCGGTTACACTTTTGTGATGGGATCTCGCCAGGACGTCTTATCTGTCATGTGTAGGCGCTCCCAGGTGGGATCCTGGTCGCAATGTGAGTGTTAGTTTTCGCACTCAAAGGGAAGTTGGTTTCATATTCGAAAATTCCTTCCGTATAGCTTACGACATTCAACATCATATTCATGTTGAATATGAAACTAACTTCAACCGGTCACGTCCGCTGTTCTGTCCTGAACACTGTGTTTGTAGCGGGCACTGCAACATTTATATACATAACGTCTCAAGCATAAAGACACCTTTTCCTTAGTAGTTATTTAAATAATGAGCGGGAACACGAGAGAGATTTCACATATCTGGCCATTCACGTTTCAGATGTGGATGCAACTTCCGTGAGAGCCAATCACGGGTCCGATAACAAGTTTCTTGAAGCGCCAAGTGTAACCGAGGCCAATGAGAAGTTTCCCCGTGTTTGTTTGTTCTGCTGTGCTCTAGACTTCCCTCCGGCCTGCTGAACTCTGATTATTCATTGGGTTATTTACAGCTCTTGTTGTTGTTGTTTTTGTTTGTTTCCCAGCTACGCTAAAGGAGACCTGGACATATCCTACATCACTTCCAGAATAGCAGGTAGGAGTCAATCAGGGGTTAATAATAATGGGGTGTAGCACCATATGCACCAATTAAATATGTAAATATTAATTATAATTAAATATATTCATAATCACAGTCTCAAAGGGTTGCACAGGCCACATTATACGACCCCCCCCCCCCCCCCCCCCCCTAAACCTAAGCCCTCTAAAGGACAAGGAAAAACTCCCTAAAAGCCAGAGGGAAGAAACCCTGAGAAGTAACACAGAAAGAGGGACCCCTCCTTCCAGGGGGTGGTTAGGAGTGCGATGGGTGCCGTAATGGGCAGACCTAACGAGCAACACAAGAGTTTAAGTAGTAGAGTTCAAGTAGTGAGCAAATAGAAAAATCCCAAACATTAACCCCATGTTATTTGTGCGTGTGTGTGTAGTCATGTCGTTCCCGGCCGAGGGCGTGGAGTCTGCCATCAAGAACAACATCGAGGAGGTTCGTCTGTTCCTGGACTCTCGTCACGCTGGTCACTACGCCGTCTACAACCTCTCAAAGAGATCCTACAGGCCCTCCCGCTTCCACAACAGGGTGGGTGTGTGTGCGTACGTAAGTGTGTGCGTGTGTAAGTGGCTTTTGCTGCGCCCCTCTGACACAAGACAGAGGGGCACAATGGTGCAAGCCGAGCAGAAGTAACACTCTGCCATGATAGTGGCTCTCTCCTGAGTGTGTGTGTGTGTGCTGATAGCTGCTTTATCCTGGGTGCCATGATTGCTCATGCACCACACATGTGCAGCCCCACCCAGACCCAGAGTCTAATCAGTCTGACTAGGGGCCAGGTAGGGCTGTAAACCAGCCATCAACCACACACACACTCCACATTCAGTACTTCATAATTTATGAATATGTACTAGTAGATATTTATGTGTTTTTGTGTGCGTGTGCGTGCAGGTGTCGGAGTGTAACTGGCAGGTGCGTCGTGCCCCCAACCTACGCAGCCTCTACAGTGTCTGTAAGAACATGCACCTGTGGCTTAAACAGGACCAGAGAAACATCTGCATCGTGCACTGTCTGGTTGGTCCACCCCTCCTCTTCAAACTAATGTACTAATACATGAATATGACTTTGCTTCTGAACCACACTGCTGTACTACCCACTATTCCACTCAAAAACTCTACTGTGATCATTTATGTACTCCACCCAACTTAACTGTACTTCAGAAACTGTTATATTTATATACTTTGTATTGTACTATGAAGTAGTATGGGTACTAAACTATTACTACTACTCTACACTATACTACCGTAAAATGTTGTCGTCCACTACTAAAAACTAAAGTAGTGTACTCTAAATCGGATCTATATACTGTAATCTACCATACTGTAAATCTAAGGTAATGTACTCCAAGTACAATGTTATGTAATATGTATAGTGGTTTTCAAACTATCTGTCAAACCTTTAGGTCGGAGCAGGGGCCCAAGTGGGTCTGGGGACGGCCACAGTCCTAATTTGTATCAACAACAAAAAAAATGCATGCCTGCATGTCTGTTTCCTTTTGAGAATGAGTATGTCTGAAGACTGAAAAGCGCAATACTGTATTGATGAACTATGGTATCTCACTTGTGTTGACATGGTAATGAGAATGTATACAAAGGTCCTCACCGCCATACTGTGAATGTAAGTAAGTAAAGCTTTATATATATCACTTTTTAAAACAGACACACTAACACAGACCAAACAAAAACAAACCAAAAGATAAGAAGGCGATGGAGATCTATAGAAAGACTTTCCTATAAAGATGGGTTTTTTAGAAGCCGCTTAAAAGAGTCCAAAGATTCAGCAAATCCGGGGGAAGATGATGCCACTCCTCAGAGTAGTGGAGGAGTGGAACGAATAACGAGGAGATCAGAAGTATAACCGGGGGTAAGGTCATTGGGTTGCCTTATATGTAACATGCTGTCCTCTTTGTCCCTGGCAGGATGGCAGGGCAGCGTCGGCCGTAGCCGTGTGTTCCTTCCTGTGTTTCTGCCGTCTGTTCAGCACCGCAGAGGCGGCCGTCTACATGTTCTCCATGAAGCGCTGCCCGCCCGGCATATCCGCCTCACACAAGAGGTACGCACGCACACACACACACATGCACATGAGGTACATGCATGCACATGCGCGCACACACACACACACACACACACACACACACACACACACACACGCCTCACATGAGAGGCGCACATGTCCCTCACATGTGCCTCACACATGGTCCACACACACGGTCCCTACGCATGGTCAACACACACACACGCACTCCCGCCTCACACAAGAGGCACACACATGCCTTACACTCATATTAGGCATTTGTTTCTTTTACCCGGTCACTTCCGGGTCTGTCTGAAGGTTTTGTATTTCATGGGCTACTCAGCCCCCGGCCTGGTCTGTGATTGGTTTTGGCTGTGTTTCCGCGGTAACTCTGCAGGTACATCGAGTACATGTGCGACATGATGGCCGAGGAGCCCATCACCCCCCACAGCAAGCCCATCATCATCCACTCCATCACCATGACGCCCGTGCCCCTCTTCAACAAGCAGCGCAACGGCTGCAGACCCTTCTGTGAGGTGTACGTCGGGGACCAGAGGGTGCTCACCACCTCGCAGGAATACGACCGCATGAGGTAAGGTGACACACGGACGCAGGGCACACAGCCGCTCTACAAACGTAAAAACGCTCACACAAATAAACGCCATAAAGGCGAACACGTGCTTAAACTATCTGCTTCATTTTACTTTCTCTCTCCCTTGCTCTCCCCGCTTTCAAATTCAAAGGGCTTTATTGGCATGGGAAACGTACATTTAGAATGGCAAAGCACACAAAATAAAATAGGATATGAATAATAAGATTGAGAAGAATACACTATAATGAATATTCAGTGAAAAAGTGCTTGACTAACACTTTGATATCACAGTAAAGTGTTTGCCTTGTAATTCGGGTTGTTGATTTAAAAAAGAAAAAAGTGTGTTTAATTGCATCATGAATCTCTCTCTCTCCGCAGGGATTTTAAGAGCGAGGACGGTCGAGCGGAGATCCCTCTCAATGTGACGGTCCAGGGAGATGTTCTGGTGGTCATTTATCACGCAAGATCCACTCTGGGAGGACGTCTGCAGGCTAAGGTACACACGCGCGCATACACACACACACACAAACTAGAGCTGGACGAGTAATCAAATTTTATTTTCAATTATGATTTTGGCTTCCAACAATTATGAAAACAAGATAACGGAGATAAAACGGTTATTTTCCGTTTCGCAATGATGCTCTCGTTTTGTCTCATGTTAAAATCCAGTGCACCCATTCCCCCTTCGTCCCTTTCTAAGTGCTGCTTGTGGGATTTAATGACGTTGTCGATGGAAGTGCTTAAAAAAACCAGGAAATTAAATTCAACATCCGCCAGTACTCACTGAATGTTGATTGTCCAATCACATGCCGGAACGCCCGCCGGACTACGCGCTCATTTGCATAAAGTTAACTCAAATACGACAGAATGTTTTCATTAGTTGTGATTATTTGTGAGTTCATGAGTTGTGACACACCTGAGGATAAAGGATGTTGACGGATGTCACTGTTTGTCCTCAGATGGCGTCCATGAAGATGTTTCAGATCCAGTTTCACACCGGCTTTGTTCCCAGAAACGCCACCACCGTCAAGTTCGCCAAGTAAGATAGGAGCCAATGGACAATAAACTACACTGGCAATTGAAATGATATATGATACTGATATATTCTTGTTTTGCTCCTTTCTAACTCTTTCTTTCACTGCCTGTTATTGTTTGTATCTCCTCATCCCTCTCTCTACCACTCAAAAGAAATGCTTAATTGGCATGAAGGTTATTTGTAACAATGTTGCCAAAGCAATAGCATAAAACAAGGAAACAAGAAACAATGTTACAAACAATAAAAAAAAAATACAAAAAGCAATAGAAAACAACAAATCATGGTGTGGGAAAAAAAAACTAACTTTCACTCCCTCCCTCCCTCCCATGTGTGTCTGTGTGTGTGTGTGCGTCTGCGCGCAGGTACGACCTGGATGCGTGTGACATTCAGGAGAAGTACCCGGACCTGTTCCAGGTGCAGCTGGACATCGAGGTGGAGGCGCGGGACCAGCCCAGCAGCAAGCCTCCTCCCTGGGAGAGCTTCCAGACCAAAGGCCTCAACCCCAAGATCCTCTTCTCCTCCCGGGATGAGCAGCAGGAGATCCTCAGCAAGTTTGGTAGGACACACCCCAGCGTTACTCCTAGTCTAGTCAGCCAAGTGGCTTCATGGGCTTTTAAAAGAAAGCCAAACTCCCAAAAAGAAAATCCTTTCAAGGTTTTTTTTTTCTCAGGTTCAGTTTCAATAAGTGGAGGACAGATGTGTCACATGAATGCCTCAGCAGCAAGTGACCGGGTAACCATATCAGCCAATCAGAGCTTATGCATGCAGTAGCATGTGCTTAAAGGGATAGTTTGGATTTTTTGAGGTGGGGTTGTATGAGGTACTTATCTAGAGTCAGTGTATCTACAGTAGAAGGCGGTCGGTGCGCCCCCAGTTTGGAGAAGCCGACAGACGCTAAGCAATATACTGCGGGGAACGGGCTCAACAGCAACACATATTTTAGCTGCCTAAAAAAATCCATGTCAGTTTAAGTGTATGCTATATAAAGAATATTCTCATCGCTTGACCTTGCCGTCAGACAGCCCTTTCCTTTGGCACTACATTTTGTCAACCGTAAAATGTACATATCCCTACGCATAAGCAGCACTCTCTCCCAACGGCACTTTCTTACCCAAACAGCTGATCTGCGGTCGGCGTGGTACAGTTGTGGTTATGTGTAGGAATACGGACGTTCTATGGTAGAGAGGCATTCATCTAATGGTCCCAACGTGGCGCTAGATGAATTAATCCAAAAACTGAAGTCGTGCTACAGATTGAGCCTGTTGAGTATTGAGTCGGGTCTCATGGCTCCCCCTCTCTCCCCCCTACAGGTAAACCAGAACTGCCCCGCCAGCCCGGTTCCTCAGCGTTCTACCACTCCGAGTCTCCTCAACCCACTACCCAGACGCCGGAGGGTCCCAGCGCCCCCGCCGAACCCGATTCGCCGACCGACACCAACGCCAACAACTTCTTCCAGACGCTGGACTGGGAAGGTAAAAAAAACCAAAACGTTACACTCGCGCGGCTTTTAGCCCGCTTCGTATTTATCTATGTATTTATACATAAGGGAAACATTTCTCCTGCTTCTGTCATATGGCTGAGTACTTAGGGGGACAGTGATTCTCAACTGGTGGGTTGCGAGGGCATTTTGAGAGGGTCGCAGAGCATATGCCAAACCTTAATCTTTAAAAATGGCTTACCATTTCATTGAGTAGATGAAGGCATTGTTGATTACTGCAATATTGGTGAATAAATATTGTTTTTGGGTCGTGATTTAATGACTAATGAGACATGAGGGTCCTGAGGCTAGACCAGTTGAGAACCACTGACCTAAACGATAGTTAATGGTTTGGTGTATAATTCATGTCATTCAATCATGACTATTGGTCTCTTTTTTTTCTTTTTTCTTGGCAGATCTTGGTGGCAATCCAGACGCCTCAGACAGCCAGGGAGGCGGGGCTCTGGATGACCACGATGACCTCAGTGACCAATCGGAGGTGGAGTCCTACTCGTACTCGGGGCCCAACGGGGAGCCCCTGTCACGGGACCCCAGCGAGCCGTTGTTCGATGCCGACTTCCAGGTAGGCTCTCCTGACAGAGGACTATTTCAAAAGTTCCTTTCAAAATTAAAGTCTCAAAAGGCACCACAGGCACAGATTTACTGGCCAATCAGAACAGAGCCCTGACCGACGGAAAGGGGAATTGGACAGGAGCTCAAAGTCTTAGTCATACCTTAGCCCCTGTTAATATACTTAAGATATGATATCGATGATTATGAACTGCCATTGGACACAGCATTAGGACCCCCGTTCACAAGATGGCTCATTGTTTGTACCCCCCCCCTGGCCCCAGACCCCCCCTCCTGTTGCCCAGGAAATGCCCTCCAGTGACACCGCCGACCTCTTGGGCTTGAACTCTGACCCCAAGGCTCCGCCCACTTCCACCGCCACCTCCACAGCCGCCAATGCCTCCTCCTCCACCACCTCTGCTCCTCACCAGGGAGAGCTGAAAGCAGCCTCCAGTAACAGCGACCTCCTCAACGACCTCTTTGCTCCCCCTACTGGCCACGCTGGCGCGGCGCAGGAGGACTTGTTCTTCGGCGGAGGCGCAGCAGCCGCACCCAAACGTAGGACTGCCTGTTGTGTTTGCTTTATTGTTGTAGTTTGGAATACTTAAAGGGGGAGCCGTCACACGCGCTATTTTCTCATACAATAATGTGCTGCTTCATGCGTGTGTGTCAGCAACATTAGTCAATGGTTTGCGGAAATCGGGTTGCTGGCCACGATTGTTTCACAACAAGCGTATGAAGCAGTACTCCATTACAAAATAGCCGAGCGTGACAGTTCACCTTTAGTACGTTTTGTGCAGGTGAGACAAAAGAAAGTATCTCACCCATACAATTAGAAAAGTATGGGAATAAAAAATGGCAAAACAGTCTCTAATAACCGAACAAAATGGAACTTTTGTTTACCTGTTTTATAGAGAAGAGCTACATCTATTGAAAAGATGGAATTAATTAAAACTGGGCAATTTAAACAGTTTTACCAAAAATGTTAACGATAATTGCGAATATAAATGTCTTGGTGTTCCCCCGATAATTCAACGTTTTTTCTACTACTCCACCACCCTCAGACTTGGGCGACCTGTTCGACCCATTTGGGATGGGCTCGGGGCCCGGGTCCAGCCAGGGCGTGGGCTCGTCCCGGCAGGCTTCGGGGCCAGACCTGTTTGGGGACCTCCTGGGTTCAGATGGGGGGGGGACGGCCAGCGGGTTTGGTTCTGCTCAGCCCCACCCGGGTGCTTCAAACAACGCCAGCCTCTTCAACCTCAGTAAGCTGTTAGCATTCTGGAACGCTTCAAAACAATTACAGCATCCAGATAGAGGATGTTTCTGACTTTATGTCTGTATATATTTTTTGGGGACTCAAAATACTACTGCTTCTAGACATGTGTTTTGTGCATTTTAAACCACAGTGCTTTAGTGGACAGAGTAATTAAAATCTGGTTCGTTTAAATCCATCCGCAATCAGATTCCCCTGTTGTACTACCAAAGAAGTGTCAGGCTATTTCTAGCCTTGTAAGTGCTTTAAAAAAGTGATTTATTTTTTACCTAGTCAGATGCCCTTAGCACTCAAACGTATAGCAGTTTGGTAGAATCGGCTAAAAACAGCTAAATGTTTTTTTTGCTCTCCATGGAACGTTGGAACTGGTTCTCATACTAAACATCCCAGAACCAGTTTACACCGGACTTCTCCTTTATCTGACAAAGCAAATTCTCAAAATACTGTGAAAGGAGTCTAGTTGAGTGTTATTACACTGTAGCTAACTTGTGTCTGTGTGTCTGTGTCTGTGTGTATTCCTAACAGACACGCTAGGTAAGGAGCCTCCCAAGATGACCACCTCTGCCAGTCAGCCGGACCTCCTGGCCGGCTGGGATAACTGGTCCGGTGGTTCCACTGCTGGTCTGAGCACCGCTCCCAGTAAGCCCAGTTACACCAGTACAGGTGAGAGGAGCTCTTATTCATGCTCTCCACAGGCACACACACATACACACGCACACACACGCATACACACACGCACACCACACACTTTGTACTTCACATTTATCTTGAATTGACAAATAAGGAGATTTGTGTGCGTCTGTGTCTGTGTCTGTGTCTGTGTGTAGCTCCAGGAGTGAGTTTCTCCAAGGCCAAGTCTCAGAGTTTTGACCCATTCGCAGACCTAGGAAACCTAGGCTCCAGTCTACCAGGTGAGGAATCCACACAGCTCACCGCAGACATGGGGACTCGAGTCTGAGACTCGGACTCGAGTCGCACTTAAAGGGGTAGTTCGGAATTTTGGACATAGGGCCTCATTTCCAAGTCAGCCAGTGTGTTATTCATCACGTTTTCAACAAATTTCATGCAGTCCTCCTAGTTGCCCAGTTCGCTGTTGCTAAGCTAGCGCAAGTCAACGGTGGTGACTAGCCTGCCAATAAAAACAGTCTAACCCACTCCACAGTACACCCAAGGCAAATCAATTATAACGCCAGACTACCGATGTAAATGTCTGTTGACAGAATAATGTTAGAAATAAAACCAACCTTGCATGAATCATCGCAGTTTGAGGGACTATTTTCTCAGCAGCAGCGGAATGTTACTTTGCTCAGGTTAGTTGTGCAATAACGAAATCTCAACAGCAGAATGTAAACAGGCGCGTGACAGAAGGGGGCGGGGCACTTAGTACCGGTAGTAGCGGGATTGAACGGGACACAACGGAACAAACGGACACACGGAAAACAACGGAACAAACGGACACACGGAAATAACAACGGAGACAACGGAACGGAATATTATATCACTCCGCCGCTGCCATAGCCTACTACCAGGAAGTATAACGCTGCTGCTGAGACACTCAAAAGTCCCTCAAAATGCAATGCCATGCAAGGTTGGTTTTATTTCTAACATTATTCTGTCAACAGACATTTACATCGGTAGTCTGGCGTTATAATTGATTTGCCTTGGGTGTACTGTGGAGTGGGTTAGACTGTTTTTATTGGCAGGCTAGTCACCACCGTTGACTTGCGCTAGCTTAGCAACAGCGAACTGGGCAACTAGGAGGACTGCATGAAATTTGTTGAAAACGTTTCCAGTGATGAATAACACACTGGCTGACTTAGAAATGAGGCCCTATGTCCAAAATTCCGAACTACCCCTTTAAGTCGCAAAAACAGTGACTTCAGACTTGACTTGGACTCGACCCAAAAGACTTCAGACTTGACTCGGACTCGAGCTTCGAGACTCGTCAACAACTTGTTGGCAAGCTATTGTTGCTTTTTAAATCTAAATTCATTCATATGTTTCTATTTTCTTTTATTGGCGCATATACTTTGGGGAAACGTATGACGAGCTTCATGTCTCCTGCCCTGCAGCCAAAATGCGCAACGTTACGCATGCGCTATGAGCGCACACTCACACATCAAAAAATGCATTGATGATGGCAACACCAAATCCTCCCGCAGTTGTTCCTTTTGTTATTAGTTTCGCGTTCATATAATCCTACCCCGGTGAGAAGATACGGTCCTATTGTATTATTATATCTCCTTCTCCTATAGAGCGTAACAGTGACCGCCCCCTTTTTAACAGCTCCGGTGCCGGAAGTAAATTTCCCATGCATTTATCTCGTCCACTTTTCGTAGAATCCTTATAAAAAGAGTATTAAGCCTTTAACCAATAAGCCGATCGTTCGTTATGGTAGTCGTGACGACCATATTATGTTTGATTCGGGATGAGTAGTTCCTCACTCGGTCAACAAATAATGTACACAGTCTTGTACCTTTGGCTTTTCTTCCGTTTTCCAAATTCTTTTTATGCCCGAATCAAACATAATATGGTCACGACTACCATAACGAACGATTGGCTTGGTTAAAGGCTTAATACTCTTTTCATAAGGATTATACGAAAAGTGGACGAGATAAATGCATGGGAAATTTACTTCCGGCACCGGAGCTGTTAAAAAGGGGGCGGTCACTGTTACGCTCTATTAGTGACGTCTCCGCTTCGCCGTCTGTTCGTTGTAAAAAAAAAAAAGCTCCCTGTTGCCGTGGGTACGGCAGAATCTGGCGCCAGTGGTTTGCTGAAAATGTACACCAAATAGTAGGGGTGGGAGAAAAAAATCGTTTTTAATCGATTTTTTTGTTCAAAAATCGATTTTAGTTCCTCTAAGCTTAGGTGGGAAAAAGTAACTGCTTTTCTCCAGCAGAGGGCGAAATGTTTTAGTTTGCGGGGAAAAAAATATTTTTATTTATTTTATTTTACCTCTTTTATACTGTATGCAGTTGAGGCTTGCCAGCTTCAATCTTGAAAAGAGAGTGTAGTAGCAGTTAAAATAGTTAGATATTGCTGCTAAATAAATCTTAAAAACTGACTCACATGTGATGTGCATTTTTTTGGTTTGGTGTTTAAAAAAGCAAACAAAAAATCGCAAAAATCGGCAGTAGGCCTATCGAAGACTTGAGACTTGACTTGGACTTGTGGCAAAAGACTTGAGACTTGACTTGAATTTACCCTCAAAGACTTGAGACTTGACTTGGACTCGAGCTCAAAGACTTGAGACTTGACTTGGACTTGCAACAAATGACTTGTGAACATCTCTGGCTCACCGATACTTTACGTTGCTTAGAGCAGTGATTCCCAACCTGTGGGCAGCAGCCCTCTAGTGGGCCTCAAGGATACTGCAGGTGGGCCACCAAATTATTGACACAAAAAAAAAACTGTTACTTTGTTACATTTGCGGCTTCAGGCCACAAACTCTTTTGAGATGTTGAAGTGGGCCTCGAGTCGAGAAAGGTTGGCAACCCGTGTCTTAGAGATTCCACTTTAAATCAATCAGTCAATTCTGAAGCTCAGAAAATGGGAAGGTTCGGATCAATCCAAACCTTATTTATAAAGCACTTTTTGCGCAAACCGGCAACACAAAGTGCTTCACAAGGGAAAGGACGGAACAGGAACAAGAAATTAAGTATTGAGTAAGAAATTAAAGAAAAGTGCAACTCAAGAATCACAGATTGGGACATTGCAAGTCGAGCAGAAAGTGTCAGTGCCCTTAAGCATGACGACATCGTAGCGCCTACTGCTCCTGATGTGTAGCTGACAGATTTAGGCCTTTTTTTTTAGGACTTTATGAATGCATTCCAACCTACAGTGTCTCCTTTCAGGTCCATCAGGTTCATCTGGTCCGTCTTTCAACTCCAAGACACCTTCTGCCACCGGGTCCTCCTCCTCCACCCCCTCGTCCTCCGCTAAGCCTCAGCAGAACCAGTCCTGGCAGTCGGCCAGGCCCGGCCCAGCCCAGAGCAAGGCCTGGATGTCGGGGTCGGGCTCCGGTGCAGGGTCTGGGTCTGGAGCCAAGGCCCAGCCCGTGGCACCGCAGCCCTCCAAGCCCAATTACAACCTCAGCTTCTCCAGTGTGATCGGGGGCCGAGAGGAGAGGGGCGTCCGGGGGCCCGGCTTCGGTAGGACTCCAGAGACAAATAAAAGCATGGGTGGTCATTAGTGTGACATCGCCGTCCGGCTTGCTTATACGCTATCTGTTTTAAGATCTGAAACAAGGAAGAACATTATTTTTTATTGACATTCTTTCGTCAACATTCATAGCCCCTGTTCTACGTCGATGAGTAAAACAAACATACTTCCTTAATGGAAAACCAGACATCATGTTTGGGCAAGTCCCCAGTCGTTTCTGGGAGACGGGTGTTTTTCATTTAGGGGCGGGTCTATTTTGCAGGCTTTTGCCAGCTCCACTCGCTACAATCAGATTTGTGTCAAAATGTTTGGTTGACCCATAGAGGGTGATTTGAGTTGATATTTACAACTTATCCTAATTTTTTAAAGCATTGTGCATTTAAGTCAAATTTGGACCAGGAGCAATCCATAGCATGACTTCATCTAAAACAACTTGTTTTAGGGTTAAGGTTTCCTTTTTTGCTCTACAGTGCTGTCAGGGTCCAAAATTCAAGTTCATTTTGGACCCTGTGTGCTGAACTCCTTTTCATTGCATGTGTCTTTGTGTGTCCAGGGCCCAAGCCCAAGGTGAAGGCGGACGACTTTGAGGAGTTGCTGTCCACGCAGGGCTTCGCCTCCAGGCCCGACAGGAAGGGCCCGCGGACCATCGCTGAGCTGCGGAGACAGGAGATCACCAGAGACATGGACCCCCTCAAACTACAGGTGACCCGGAGGACACGCTCACAAGCACACAGCCATGCACGCATGCGCACAACGCACCACACCACAAAACAGCAGACACACATCTGATCATTTGAAGGACCAGTGCAGGGTTTAACAATACGGACTGCAAGATGAGTCAGAAGTTTGTATTTGTTTAAATAAATGATTAACTAGTCAAGTAGCAAAAGTCTTTGGTATTATGTGATAAGTCATTAGGGCTGGGTGATATTTCAATATTATCATTTATCGTCTTTGAATGGTATTGTATCGTCATGAAATGAAGATATCAACTTATCATGATACCCAGTTTTAAAGTCCAAATGAATTACGATGAGGAGATGTGCCCTTAAAATCATCAAATGAGGTTTGAAAGTCAGTGAGAAAAGAAAACTAGTTTGATACCATGATTAAAATCTCCATATACTTCAATGTAATGACCCTCAGTTACACTGTTTATAATGGTGTTTTTAATTCATAAGGGTATCGTGATTTTATCCATATCGTGTAAAGTTCCCTGTAATTATGGTGATAATGCATTTTTCCATATCGCCAAGCCCTATGTGTGTCTCACCCCCCTCTCTCCCGTGGACCCTGTCCCGCTAGATCCTGGACTGGATCGAAGGGAAGGAGCGCAACATCCGCGCGCTGCTGTCCACGCTGCACACGGTGCTGTGGGAGGGGGAGAGTCGCTGGAGGCCCGTGGGGATGGCTGACCTGGTGACCCCCGACCAGGTGAAGAGGAGCTACAGGAAGGCTGTGCTGGTGGTGCACCCAGACAAGGTACCTTCTTTCTTTCTTTCTTTCTTTCTTTCTTTCTTTCTTTCTTTCTTTCTTTCTTTCTTTCTTTCTTTCTTTCTTTCTTTTAGGGCTGCAGCTATCGAATATTTTAGTAATCGAGTACTCTACTGAAAATTACATCGATTAATCGAGTAATCGGATAAAACGTATTTTTGCTTGGTTAAAGAGCAATTATGAATACACAAGAGAAAATAACATATTTCACTTAATAATGAATGACCAATTGGTTTCCTTTTTTAGAATCAACTGTTTTTATTTAGCAAGTATTTTCTGGTCTTGAAACATTACCAAAGAGGCAACTGCTAACATAAATAAGAATAAGTAAAACACAAATAAAATTAAATTACTTTCAAGATAACAAAAATAAATTAAATTAAATTACTTTCAAGATATCAAAAATAAATAAAATTACATTACTTTCAAGTTATCAAAAACATAAGGCATTTATTTTGCAGTGTCTGTTTGCAGTGTACAATTAAGACAACTACTGTATTGGAACACAATAACCACACACATAATCAATAGAGTGAGACACACTGTGACCAGCTACGTAGTAGTTGACTAAATTTTACAACTGCTTAATTAACTTTATTATGTTTTTATTTCCATCTAGACTCATCAGCGCTGTCCTTTTAAATTTTAAATCAACCCTCTATGAAGTCATGTCGTCACGCTCGTAATAAACTAACCACAAACTTGACAGTAGTCAGTCATAATTAACAAAAACCTAGCCCTCTCCAAGGCAGGCGTTTATGTTCGTAAAATACATTAACGTTGATCAAACTGATTTGCTACGTTAATATTACCTTGTCTCCGGTCCTCCGCTCAATAGAGCGTAACAGTGACCGCCCCTTTTTTAACAGCAACGGTGCCGGAAGTAAATTTCCCATGCATTTATCTCGTCCACTTTTCGTAGAATCCTTATAAAAATAGTATTAAGCCTTTAACCAATAAGCCAATGGTAGTCGTGACCATATTATGTTTGATTCGGGCATAAAAAGAATTTGGAAAACGGAAGAAAAGGCAAAGGTACAAGACTGTGTACATTATTTTGTGAACAAGTGAACTCATCCCATAAACCATTGCGAACCCATTCCGACAACTTCCAACCCGATAGTTTAGCGTGCTTCTTGCACCTTTGTAATTATTATAGTGTTTATATTTTTAATAAAAGTTGTGTCATATATTGTGTGTGTATGTATAGTGTTTCATAGTGTATATAGTGTTGTCATCGACATGGTACAGTCCTGACTGCAATCACCGCTCGCGCGTCCAACAATGCCGATTCCAAATGTGTGTCGGCTAAGACAGGGTTTTATATAATGGGTTATATAAGGTAATAACGTTTCTCGTTTTTAATACATGTGATTTTAGTTACGTATTCATTCAACATTATGTATTCCTAGGCTTTATACTACCCAAATTACTATACAACACTGCTATATCATATATTTTTATTTTGTTTTTAATCATATATCATCGTATATTCTATATCAACATATTTTTCAATATGTACAGCTCATTTCATCTACAGCTCTAACAACAACTCTAACTTTCCATGAGTCTAAGGGAAATCATGGTTGCTCTGTGTGGTAAACGATCGAGTTCAGTGGTAGCAGTAATCGACGCCTTGACTTTCGTAGGTAAACGTTTCCATGGTAACAGCGAGCTCCACCAATCAAAGACGTCGTGTTACACTTTAGGATTGTGGGTAATGCAGTCCTTCTAAATGACATCGCGAATAAAACTTGTTTTTTTGAAACCTTCCTTTAGTTTTTGGTTACTGAAGTTGCCTATCCTATCATTGCACAATAAAACGGCTGGTTGTAAGTATACATTGTATGGTTACGACGTAATGGCTTTTAATCAAAATCTCGACGGGGAAAAATGAATGGGATTTTTACTTCCGGCACCGCACTGTTGCGCTCTATTAAACTAACGATTCCTCGAGGCAGAAAAAAATCCTCGGACCATTTTTTGTATTCGAGGTACTCGAATTACTCGAGGAATCGTTTCAGCCCTACTTTCTTTCTTTCTTTCTTTCTTTCTTTCTTTCTTTCTTTCTTTCTTTCTTTCTTTCTTTCTTCCTTCCTTCCTTCCTACAGCAACATCATATCGGTTGTATGTTTATTGTAGGATGTCTGATCAGTTGATAATGAAATTGGAGTGTCTTTATCATCATATTGATGTTCATATTATCTTCTCCCTCTTTGTCTCCCTAGGCGACTGGCAAGCCCTATGAGCATTATGCTAAGATGATTTTCATGGAGCTCAACGACGCCTGGTCAGAGTTTGAGAACCAGGGCTCCAAATCACTCTTTTGAAAAGAGAAAAGAGATATATATTTAAAAAGAGTAAAAAAAACAAAATCCCAAAAAATAAAATAAAAAAAAACACCAACCTGATCTGGATTCCTTGTTGGACACCGGACCGGGTCAAACCTATAGGACCACAGTGGACGGGAGCGGGCCGGGCCGGACCGGAGCAAGGTCAAGCCCACACCACCCCCCCCCCCCCCCCCCCCCTCCACACCACCACACCCGGCTATGGTCAGGCGGCACCTCTGAGCCCACATTGGGCCAACAGTGGGCGGATGGGGGTGTGTACTCCCTGATGTTCCCCTGGACTGCACCGGGGGGGGTGCAGTTCTCTCTCTCTCTCTCTCTCTCTCTCTCTCTCTCTCTCTCTCTCTCCCTCCAAGGACTTTGATGCGGTGAATAAATACCTCCATAGCCTTACTAGTGGCCATCTTGAAAAAAAAATCCTTCTTAAAAAGGGAGGGAGGGAGAGGGGGATGTACATTTTTGAGGTTTGGTATAACAGACAATCAGACACCAGGAGATGTCGAATCAAGCAGGAGAGTGACTTGGTTTGGGAAACAAGAAAGGGCCTGCTTTGCATGATGACAGTTGATGAGTGAAATGACAATGAAAAAAAAGAGCCAGACCAATCGTCCTCATTGACTGGCGATAACTTTTGGATGGATTTTTGGAATGTACCGGTCACCGCCCCAACAACAACAACAACAACAACAACAACAACAACAACAACAACAACAACAACAACAACAACACAAACGTTTGTGTGAAGATTGTCTTTGGTTCATCATCAGTTCATTCGTAAGGGGGGGAAAACAACATATCTTCCTAAGAGTTGGGGCTGTATGTTCTCGCTCTCTTTCTTAACCTCGGACCACCGCCATTCCACCGTTGTCTACTTTAGGGACCCTGATCAGAACATTTACTGGGGGAGGGGGTGACATGACCACTGCTAATACTACTACTATTACTACTACTACTACTACTACTACTACTACTATCACACACACACACACACGCACTCCAGGGCCAATTGCCGATGGTAAAGGCAGTCTTATTTTGGAAGCAGTGTTTTTTCCGTCGTTTTCCAAAACCAGTCTGCTCCTCCGAGTGCTGCAGAGCTGAACCGAACACGATGTCACTCTGCTGAAAAACAACATGTGAGGGGGGGGGGGGGGGGGCTGTTATCCATCGTCACAGCGGCGTTTTTGGAGTTGGAATATCGTGGTTGGCTGCTACTAAACCACTCGCCCCCCCCACACACACACACACACAGACACACAGACACACACACACACGTCTACTTGTCAGTCAGCCCCGCCCACCACCACCTCCATCACCACGTGTGTCAGTCATAGGAGATTTAAAAAAACTAAAAACAAAGTGAAGGAACACGAAGAGAAAAACGATGACGTCATGGCGACGTCATCCCGCTGGTTTTCTCTGGCTTTCTGTTTGTTGTGATTGCTTTTATGTTTGTATTGATTGACATATTTTGTGTCTTTGTCTCAGTGTAAATATCACCAACATCATCACCCTTGACCCCTTCCCTTTGGTGTGTGTGTGTGTGTGTGTGTGTGTGTGTGTGTGTGTGTGTGTGTGTGTGTGTGTGTGTGTGTGTGTGTGTGTGTGTGTGTGTGTGTGTGTGTGTGTGTGTGTGTGTGTGTGTGTGTGTGTAGATGGTGAATATAGGACATTATACTTTCCTTTGCTGAATCACAATGTTTGCTCTTTCTGAATCCAATTCCTTTTATTTTTTTTCAAAATGGCCTTGTCTTTCCATCTGTGTACTCACTATTGTTTTTTTCCCCTTCCTTTTTTTATCTCACATTTTACCTCATGGACCAATCACCTGTTTTCATATTTATTTTAATTGGGGCTTGGGGTTATGGGTTTTGATGACATTTATTCATGCAGATAAATGGCAATTAATGAAGTAAATGATATCAGATAATATATGTATTGAATGTGTGAGGGACTTGATGACGATGGATCCCATAAACCTGTTTGAGGGTTGTATTTTTTTCTCTTGCTAAGCCGTTTTCATTCCAAAGCTTTTCTTCTGAAGACAATTATGCTTTTATAAAATATATATATATATATATATATATATATATATATATATATATATATATATATATATATATATATAAATGTAAAAATACTAGTCTGATATGCTTTTTTTTCATTTGTCAACCTTGTTTATTTGATTTAGTCTTTTTCTTTTGTTTCAATCGTTTAATTTCCATAAACCATATGCTGTGTTTCCTGAAATTCAGTTGAGACTGATTTGGACAGTGTCTTGTTATTATAAAGATAAATAAACTGCAGTATACCTGGGGGACTTTCACCAAACCAAACTACATCTTACTAATATGAATGTAGATTTCAATGCAAAAAAAAATCCAAATAAACTTTTTTTGATGTGAGGGATTGCTCAGTGTTGTTTAGTGTATTCTGTCCGAACAAACTGCTTTTTGATACTCCTGCCCAAGGCACGGGGCAGTAGACCAGGAGTTGGTCGGTCTGCTCCAAGAGATTGCTTAAAAGCAGCAGACTTATTTCTCCCAAGGGGGACGATACGACATCTACTCTGTTCCATTAAGCAGCTATACACACAATCGCTTCCATTTATAGAATCGTCATTCCTCATCACTGCCACAGCGGGCAAATGTATTCTCCCTACAGATAAGCTGTGCATCGGCCAACATGTGACATTACATTGTGTCTTTCTGAACATTGCCTCTGTCAATCATTGCCTCTCAATCAATAGCACAAGTGCACCAGTGCTCAGCACTGGTGCACTTGCAGAACATGAGCTATAGATGAGCATTGTGTATAGCATTAGTTGTGTTTCTCACGCTTTTTTGCTGCTATGTCCACGCACATTTTTCAGCCCCCTCTCCCTACATAAAAATCTTCTGGATAACATTTGTAGACAAATGACCCATTGTGGTTGTTGTAGGCCTTGAGCCCCAGGGAATGCGACAAAACAGTAATTGTGATAAGTCTTCATGTCTCTCTGATATTTAGTTGGTATCGGCCTACCTTTAGTGCCTTTTTGCCCTTTTCTTTATAAGGAACCTTCTGTTTTTGTTTTTGTGTCACTGTAACTTTTGTGTCACTTACTTTCAATGCGAGACTCACAGGCCTACTTGTCCATTTTGTGGGAAGAATGTGCAGACGGTTAAAGACTGCTATAAGACAGACTTGGATGCTGATCTTTTTTTTTCTTCTTGCAAGCAACGTAGGCCTACAGTGAAGATACGGAGGAGCAGTGAGCAGTCAAACATCCTAGCCAGTACTTTTACTATCCTGGCTCAGATAGGACATGATGCACTGGCACAAAGCGGTGAGGAACAATAGGAGGCAGCAGAACACTTTCTATAAATAAGGAAATGGTTTCATGGGTTTTAATCATAGGGACACTGTATGCAGTTGTCAAAAATCATTGAAATGGGAATTGTTAATTGACTCTACTATTCGACCTTTATGCAGTCCAATAAAAGCAGCTATAGGTCTCAATATGTTGGCCTATGTAGTAATAGTTTATGTTGCTGAAGGACCTTCTGTTTTGACACAAACAAATTGAAAATGATATTGTAGCACAAGACACAGGTAGTTGTGGAAGAATATATATATATATATATAAGAATATATATTTAATGGAAATGGCAAGACGGTGCAAGCGAGCAGGTGTAACACTCCCCTGAGTGTGTGTGTTTAGCTGGTTTACCGGGTGCCATGATTGCTCTGCAGGTGGGGCACCACAGGTGTGCAGCCCCACCCAGACTCTTATCTGTCTGACTCAGGCCAGGTGAGGCTGTAAACCAGCTATCAACCACACACTCACTCCCCAGATATATTGGATTTCATGAAGACATGTATTGCCAGATTCCATGACTAAACTGTATTTATGATGCACCGATAATAAGGTCCTCGATTGACCAGTCGGCCACTGGAAATGTTTCTCTCTCTCTCTCTTCTCCACTGCACAGGAATCCTTCAATTGCACTGAATAGGCTGGTTACTGGGCATACTTCCTAGTTTGCTGTTTGCACTTTAAACTTCATATAATACTGGTGTGAAAGTGTTTTTATTTTCCTATCGCATATCATTTACAGATGTATTTACATATGAACACCTATTACATATATACAGATGTTTTTATGCTGGGTTGTTATACAGGTTATATCTAAGATATATAGATGTAGTGGTTTTATTCTATACATTTTTGGCATAATGGTTAAATATTTATTTCAGATTTTACCTCATTTGAAGATAAGGTGGTACTTTATAAATCCAAGTCATTTGGGTGTCACAGCAGAAGGTACAGGACAGTAGTAGAAATGTAAAAAGAGATTACATTACAACTAAGAGCAGTTACAGTAAGAGCATTGGTCCCTATAACCGCTACCTGTAGTCGTGTCACTTCATGTTCATTTCTCCTCAGCGTTCAAGTCTGATCTTATGGTAAGGAATGTATAGGCTACTTCCTGGATTAGTGCAGAACAGGATCATCAGTAAGTAAATGCATTCATCACAAGATGAACGTATTCGGAAGAGCAGTAACATCAATAATTAAGTCATCTTAAATGATTAGTGACAAGTTGTATTTAGACAAAAGAGAGATACCTACATGTGTGAAATATTAAATGCATATCAAACATATTCCAATTCCATTGGATGGATGTATCTAGAAAGAAAGGCAGTATTTGTGATATTATTAATGTCTCAAAGGCTGAGTGCATGCATGTATGTTTAGGCTCAAGTCTAAACCACAGTTCTCCTGGCTATCTCCACTGATAAACAACAGACACAACATGGGGAGGTGTGGGCCTCTTCTTCCTATTTAAGACCACCTTCCTTCCATCCCTCAAAAAAAGTATATATATATATATATATATATATATATATATATATATATATATATATATATATATATATATATATATATATATATATATATATATATATATATATATATATATATATCTCCTGCTAGTTCCTCTGAGTAATCACTGCAGTTGACAGAGATGGTGATCAAGGCTTCTTATAGCTCTCCCCTCTCATTGTGACATTGACGTTGCACTTCTTCTCTTCTTGTCAGCAACAGGTTACATATGTAGCCATGGTGACCTGCCTGTTCTGAAACTCAGTTTGGGAACAAGTTAAAGGTTGATATTTGTCGCTGTGTCCACTCGAATCAGACCATCACAGTAGAAGTTACTTCAGTTCAGCTACTTTTAAAAGCAACATTGGGGAGACACAAGTAGATACTACTTCCATTAGCCTACAAATGACACTGACTACTATAACTAATATCATTATAATAATTAAACTAGCCTATTTAAAAACTATTTAATACTTTCAATACAAATGTCAGTATGAATTAATTTATTAAATTAAAACATGTTAATTAAAATGGTCATGAACCTTACCAAAAGGGGTCTTTACAACATAATATAACCGACAGTTCATTGTTATATATATATATATATATATATATATATATATATATATATATATATATATATATATATATATATATATATATATATATATATATATATATATACACAGTTTTATTTATACAAAAAGGTGACACATGTCCTGTTAATGAATCATGGATGACGTGATGTAATTCAAACCCCACCAGGGGGCGGTCCCTGCTCCCGTGCTGGCCGCTGATTGGGCACACCTCTAACTCGCCATTGGCTCCGCAGGCCGCCAGTCCGCCGAGGCGACACGCCCCTATAGAATGGTCCGTCGGCTGATGTGGAGCCAGTCTGCTGTGGTCCAATCAGAGCTCGCCATCTGCGTACTCCTTTAGCGCGTCACACACAGGGGGCGTTCAAGACTCGCCACTCTCTCTTTTAGCAAAACCATGCAAATAAACGTCGCTCGTCGACGTACGGCTCCACGTTTCAACCTCAACGTTTTTTTATTTCCTTTTTGTAATTTTTTCACAAACATGTCCAACAGAAACCTAAGACGCGCTGGCATTCATTTCCTAATTGTTTATGCTACGTTTCTTTTACAGTCGCTCAGCATCGTTTTGCTTTAGTTCTAGCCCTTTAATTTGTAACACTGCATTTTAATAATGTTTAACGACACACATTCGTAGCATGCGTTCCCAATCTTAGACAGACAGACAGTAAAGACAGACAGTAAAGACACAGTAAATACAGTAAAACAAGACAGTAAAGACAGACAGTAAAGACAGACAGTGCATACAGACAGTAGAGACAGTTAAGGCAGACAGTAAAGGCAGTTAAGACAGACAGTAAATAAAGACAGACAGACAGACAGACAGTAACGACAGACAGACAGACAGTAAAGACAGACAGTAAACAGACAGATTAATGATTCTTACAAACGACGGGAAAGCGTACGTGTCTTGAATCCGCCTCGAGGTCGCGTCACACGCGAGGTGGGCGGGTCCTCCGCTAGGACCACGCTGACAGGACGCGGTCGGTCCCCTGTCTGTCACCAGACCCGGACCCGGACCCGTCCCAGCAGCAGCAGCAGACTACAGACGACCCTAAGCTAAAGTCGCTGCTAGCCGCCTGTGATCTCATTTAGCGCTCAGCCCGCACGCATTTAGTATTTGTAGGTTGATCCGGGACAGCAGCGATGTCCAAAGACACGGAGGGGAAGGGCGACAGGATCCTGGACGAGGAGACCCGGGTCCTGTGGTACCCGGACCCCGAGAGCAACACACACATGACCCGGTTCGGGACGCAGATTACCAAGGACTACGGAGTCGGTGTGGGTGAGTCGGCAAGGCGATAAAAGTAGGGCTGCGTTAGATGGAGCAGGACGACCATATGGTGAATTAAACACCGATAATTAACGTCCTTGGACCGATGCATTTACCTCAGTTTGTTAATTAAAAAAAAACAAAACCCCCCCAAGGAAATGGGTCATGCAAGACTGCAGACACCACACAGACGGAGAGGAATATATATATATATATATATATATATATATATATATATATATATATATATATATATAGCCTGTGTCATGGTTTAACCTGCTCATGCACCGGGACAGCAGGGGCGGCTCCAGCAGGTTTAACCTGGGGGGGCAAGGTAATCCCGCTGGGGGTGGTGCAGACACGTCCACTTAATTTCCTGCATTGTGGTGATTTTCTTTACACATGTGAATCACATGATAATAATGTGGATTATGGGGAAACTGCAGCCTGCGGCAGCATCACATGGTAGTACTCTGCTGAAGTGACTGACATTACATCTTAATTGCCTACAAATAGGGTGGCAACTGCCCCCCCTTAGAACCGCCTCTTGCTGACATCAACAGGTTACTACATACTACATACTACATGGCAGTGATCGTGAGGTTATAACCTGCTGATGTCAGCAGCGACAGGTTATGTAGGTTGTACTACATGGCGATGACCGCGGGGTATTTCACATGATGGCCGCTGGGTGAGGGGACTCCAGTTGACATGGAGACGACATGATGCGAGGCTAACGGGACTTAGCCAGCATGCTAAGAAGACCCCGTTCACCGGACGGACCAGATGGTAGTGAATGGCAACCAAGAGGGGGGAAGTAACTAGAGTACATTTACTCAAGCACTGTCGTTAAGTACACATTTGAGGTACTTGTACTTTACTTGAGTATTTTTACCTTATACTTTTACTACACTTCATCTCGGAGGCAAATATTGTACTTTTTTACTCCACTGCATTTATCGGACAGCTTTAGTTACTAGTTACTTTGCAGATTCAGATTAACAATACAAAATATAATCAATATACATTATATTATTATATCAATAAGGCTTTATTGGTCCCCAGGAGGAAATTCAAGCTACCCAGCAGTATGTAAAGTAATATATCAAATATATATAAATACATTAAAATGAGCTCCACCTTTACCAGCTGCAACATTAAAGTGATAAACATATTAATGCATCAGAAAATGTAATATATATTATTCTGAAATGGGCCATTCTGCATAATGAGTACTTTTACTTTTGGTACTTTAAGTATTTTTTGATGCTAATACTTATGTACTTGTGCTTTTATTTTCAATGTAGGGCTTTGTCTTGTTACAGTGTGGTATTACTACTTTTAGTCTATTATTACTCTACTTGTATTATTACTACTTGGTGGTGGTGGGTGTAGGAAATAGAGCAGTGTCTAGAGGTGATCTCCTATTCTATGTATTACAATACATATAACAGGTGATTATTATTAACACCTGTTATATTATTAACAGGTATTTGACTGTGTCACAGCCAGTGTGACTTGTTTTGCGCTCGTTTGGAAACATATCATTAGAGCAAACAAATTAGTAAAGTTTGAATCCATTCCAAATGTACACAGACAGCCTTGCTGGGATGTTTAGTGTAAGGGGACCCCCAACAGTGAAGCATGCAGACATCTCAGTTGGGCAAAGGGATGAAGACGCTCTGTCAAATACATTTAAGTTATTGATCTGTATGTTTCGTAAATATGTATACAAATTATTTGATATGGATGTGTATCATCATATCCAACACCGTATACTCAGTCACATACTCTCCTTGTCTCTAGCCAACTACAATGATCTCTACCAGTGGTCGGTGGACAGTTACCCAGACTTTTGGGCAGAAGTGTGGCGTTTCTGTGGCATCGTCAGCTCCAGCATGTATGAAGAGGTAGGTGTGTGTGCGTGTGTGCGTGTGTGCACGTGTGTGTGGGGCACCGCCCCCCAATAAACAGGTGTGTGCCCCTCAATAAACAGGACGTCACTCTGGGGATGTGTGTGGGTGTGAAGACGCGTGGCAGCTCCACGTTGTAGCGCAGGCCTGTGTGTATTTAATGATGCACATAGATGACAACATGGGTGATGTTTACAAAATCAATCAAATGTAAATATTGGTTTTCTGTCCTCAAGCAAAACCTCCCCGTGTTTTGTCTTTGTTAGGTGATAGATGTGAACAAGAGGATCTCGGATGTTCCTGAGTGGTTTAAAGGAGCCAGACTCAACTACGCGGAGAACCTGCTCAAACACACAGACCTGGAAAAAGTAGCCCTCTACGCTTCCAGTAAGCATAGTGGAACATTCATTCATTCATACATTTATTTCATGTTTTGTTGTTGTTGTTGTTGTTGTATGGATGGCCGCCGGATCGCCAACGTGAACGAGACTGCCGTGTCTGCTACTTTGATCCAGTAGATTATTTCACTTGCACAACAATCTCACAGGTGTTGTCTTTCTTTCGGTGCCAGGATTAACTTAAAGCCCTGGTAGTTGTGGAGATATAGCCTGTTCAGTTTGGGTATGTTATTTTCAGCAAAAACATGAGAAATAGGCCTGGTGATGAAGATGTTTGAAAGAAGTGTGCGCTGACATCTTCCTGATACGCATACGAAATAAACTGAGTTCACCTGAGACACCTCGTTAATTACTCAACACTAAACAGGTGCAATCTCACAGTCAGGCTACAGAACCAGAGCACACTGCTACTACCTGAACATATTTCTAATTTGAAAAGGCAATATTTTATATATATTTATATCATATTTTCAAACCAAGGTATCAACCAAAACCCACGGATTTGTCTAGTTAGATTTAGGCCAAGTCCACACGTACCAAAACGATCTTTTTTCCCCCCGTTTTCCCTGGCATCGTATCAAGAACATTTGCGTCCAAACGGATCCATCTCAATACGACTCAACACGCTACTTCATATTCCAGGCGTATAGGTGGCGCTGTTTCAGTTTTAGAAATTCACCGGAAACGGAGAGGAAGAGGCGGAGCATGCGCATAAAGTCAATAAATGTAAAATGTGGCTTATGTGGTTGTCCATCAGCCTGTTTTGCTCAGCGTGGTGGCACAGGAGCATAATATTTTGCGATAGTAACCCTAATAGGCACAATATCTTCTCCAGCAGGAACACGAGCATGTAGTCTGCCATTGTTGTTGTTATGAGACGTCGTCACGGGTTACAAGAGGTTACACTCGAGGGGTGTGGCGATGACGTCATCGAAACGCAAGTATGCGTATTGGCCGTCCAAACGAACACTCAAGGGCTTCGTTTGTGAATTTTTTCACCCTGGGACCAGGTTTCAGAAAAGTTTGTTTGCAAGCAATGCGTTTACAGGATTCGTTTGGACGATCGGCCAAAACGATGCAAAACATCTGCGTTTAAACCAAAAAGCGTCTCCGTGTGGATGGCCCCTTAGACTTCATGTTAACTGTCAAACCATACAATGATACTATTCTCGGACACGGTGTAATTATTATCGTAATATAACTTTAATACAATTTTAAATTCTGTACGTTCTCTACATACCCCATGTGTCCGATGACCTGGCCAGTTCAAAGTAAAAGCCCCCCAGGCCGGTAGGCACGAGAGAGAGCAAGGGGTGTATTCAGGAAGAGTGTGATGTG